>WOXC01001533.1:600000-862711 GCA_011680675.1 Gymnobelideus leadbeateri
TGTGACAAAGATTTAACTCACAACACCTGCTCTAGCAGTCCTTTTTTCTTTGTAGTGGCCTTATGCAGAAACCTTTGTTGTTACTAATGCAGCTGAACTTGTTTGGCCTTCATTCTCAGAGGACCAATGACATCACAAGTGTAATGCTTTGACTTTCTTTTTTTTGGTGGTGGGGGGGGCTTTTTTTTTTGTTGGTGGTCAATTGGGGTTAAATGACTTGCCCAAAGTCACACGGGTGTTAAGTGTCTGAGGCCAGATTTGAACTCAGGTCCTCCTGACTCCAGGGCCAGTGCTCTATTCACTGCACCACCTAGCCACCCTAATGCTTTGACTTTCTACACAATGTCATCAGCTCTCCTCCAGAGTCATTGGAATCTTAGTGATAAGACCCTGCTAGTTATAGGTCTCGATTAAAGACTGATTCTTGACAAATTAGAAACCAAAATTTCATCATGTTAAAACTTTGATTAACTTGTTTCTTTTCTTTTCTTTTTTTTGCCTATCCTCACATTTTTAATTTTGCAACCCCTCAGACTAATTCACAGAGTTCCAGAGTTCTGTGGTATGGCATTTGAACAATTTATGTTCTCTAACATTGTACAGTAGAGTTCCACTCATTACCCTATGACAGCAAAAGTGGGATTTTGAGTTCTTTTTGGCATATCTCTACAAACAAGGCTCTCAAACTGTAATAGAAAGGCAGATTTGAAGATCTTCCCTGCCCCTAGCCCTTTGATTGGCTTAAGAGACTTTGATTGACTTAAGTGACTCTGAGAACCTTCCTTGATTTGAAAATATACTCTGCCCCCTAATAGGCTGAATGTGGTCACATGGAGCCTGTGGTAGGAGGCTTGGTTTTCAGGAATGACCACACCTTGATGCTGTGTGATTGGGCAGTGGGTCGAGGGTGGTTACATTCTCTGAGCCAGGAGAAGACTATATAATCCCTGATTTGAGGCTTTGCTTTGGGGCTCACTTTGAGAAGTGCTGTGGGATTTGACCAGATGAGACTCTGGGAAGCCGTTGTTGAGAGCCCCCTGGCTTTGAAAACTCAAGATGTTGATGCTTCCCTCTCTGGTAACTGTGATTTGGTATTGATATAATGGTAGGACAGTTTGGAAGCCTGTCTGTTTGATCTGTCTGTATACTCTGAAGTTCCCTGAACTAGGTAATATATGTTTGTTTGATTAAAGTAAGCTTGTTAACCCATTTTGAGTTGCTTTCCTTTTGAAAAGCAGATCTAAGAACCTGTGTTGGCAGTCACCCTGGGGATATTGGGGTGCTTGCTGCTACACAAACTAGGCTCTACAGACCCATATACTTGATTGGGGAAAAAATGTTTCCACATAGCTGATTTAATTTTTACATTTCTGTATTTTATTTTTGCCTTTTAAAAACATTATTCTAGGGGAAGTTAGGTGGTGTAGTGAACAGAGCAGCAGCCCTATTGAGGACCTGAGTTCAAATCCGGCCTCAGACTCTTGACATACTTACTAGCTGTGTGATTTTGGGCAAGTCATTTAACCCCATTTGCCTTGCCTTCCCCCCTTCAAAACAAACCACGTTTTCCTGCAAAAGGGTCAATAGACTTGACCAGACTGCCAAAGAGGTTCATCACCCACAAAAGACTAAAAAGTCTTCATAGGAAAAAACAGATGATATTAACTGGACTTTAAGTAGGCAAACGCTGCAGAAGGCATTATTTATCTCAGAGATAAAACAATGATTTGTTTCCAAGGATAGGCACATTCTCATTTTACAAAGAATCATTCACTTACTCTGATCTTATCGTGACTTTTACTAAGGTTCTTACATTGAAATCTAGACTATGTGAGCCTCACATGAGTGTTTCCAGTTACTTATAAATAAATTTAGAATGGCAAAGATTCCCTAGAAACCATACAATCTCAGGTAGGTCCTAGAGTTTAAGGAGGGTCAGCCTGGAAGTCAATGGCAAAGCAAGACTATAACCTGTCTCATAGCTTGCAAGTTTGTCTTCTGCCTTATAGAATAATGACATTGCCTCTAATGTATAAATATATAAAGGGCTAAAACTAAACCTGTGATTTTACTGGCATATGGAAACCCTACTGATGGGGTATAGGCTCTGGGAATCCCCTTATACTCTCCTTGAATCTTCCCACTTGATGAGGCATTTGCTGAGGCCATAAGCCTTTCACTATTGCTAGGCCCAAATCTCTGTTACTCTTAACCTAGCCTAGCCCTCCATTGTCCAGCTACTTCCCACCCTTGATCCCATCAAAATATCTATGCCCAAATCTGTTACCCTTAATCTAGCCTAGCCCTTCATAGTCTGTCATCTCCAGGAAGCCTTCAGCTATTTCCCACCCTTAATCCCATTCCTGGAGTCTGACCTCAGTACCATCAAGATACTCCTTAGACTCCTCCTCAAGACACCCCCCAAACTCCTCCTCTAGACCACCCCTAAATCATCCCACAGTCTTTCTGTGTATAAGATCCTTCTTGCCTCCATGAAGGGGTCAGATTCAGTCTAGCTCAGACTCATTCTGTGTTAGATTGTTCTGGCCTCACTCATAAATACTCAGGCTCCTTAAGAGTCTACCTGTTATGGTGACTCTTTAATAAACTTTGTTTTACAATGGCTGAGAGAAAGTTTCAGTTGAATTCACTCAGCAGTGCCCAGCATGTCTTGGTTCTCCAGCATCCTTGAACCCCATACCTCAACACTACATAAGGAAACTCCTACCAACGCAGGTCAATACTTTTGCTTAGACACTTAGAGGGTTTTCTAGAGCTCTCAAAGGCTAACTGATTTGCCCAGCATGGGTCAGAGGCAGGATCTGACCCCAGGTCTTCCTAGCTTTGTCAAGCTCAGCTCCCTATCCAATATGACATAGTGCTAAACCCATACCTCCACCCCCAACACACATATAGAGTATAGGGACTAAACCTGTGATTTCATTGATACAGGGAACAACTAGAAGAAGAAAGTGACTATCAATTCAAAGGTAGGCAATCCCCTGCCACTCATACGGTTTTTTTTTTCTTTTTGGAGGGCAATTGGGGTTTAGTGACTTGCCCAAAGTCACACTGATATTAAGTGTTAAGTGTCTGAGGCTGATGCTCTATTCACTGTGCCACCTAGCCACCCCCAACTCATACAGTATTGTAAGTCCCAATTTTGACATTATTTTGAATGGGTTTTCCTAATTCCTTTTTGGGTGGCAACTGGGTTTAAAAGTCTGATAATGAGAATGATTATATTGTGTCTGGTTTTAGGCTCACTTGTGAAGGGGTAAATATAGTATATATTATTTTATGAGCCAGGTCATGACTTTTTTATGAATTGGATCCTAAGAATAGAATCATAGCATTTAGATTTAGAGAGGGGAGAAAGAGACAGAGACAGAGAGAGGAGAGAGAAAAGAAGAGAGAGACAGAGAGAGGGGAGAGAAAAGAAGAGAGAGAAAGAGAGAGAGAGAGAGAGAGAGAGAGAGAGAGAGAAACACATCAAGCAAGTAGATTATATTAATACCTTTGTCTGAGCTAAGACTTGGCTTCTCTTCAAGGCTAACTTTGCATTGCCTAAAATTCAACAAGTTGCATGAAAAGGACATAAACCATGATTTAGGCTTTTTTCTCTTTTTTCCCCTTTAGGTATTTGATTACATTGTCTTTTACTTCTAAGCAAATCTAGGCATTTTGACTCTTTTTTTTTATCAGTATTTCTTTTTTTTTTAAACAAATGCTTTATTAACTTCTGTTTTACATCATTCATTTCCATCAGATTTTGAGTTACAATCATTTCCCCTCCATTATTCCCCTACCCAACCTCCCAGAATAGCAGTCCCACAAGATATCACTTCCTCCAATCTGCACTCTCCCATACCTTCTCCCATACCCCCTTCGACTTTTCCATTAGAGGAAGGTGAATCTTTGTGCCCCAATGCCTGCACATCTTATCTCCCAATTATAAGCAGAAGAATATTAATAATAGTATTTATATATGTTTGAAACATTTAATGTTAAGACCTCAACTTTCAGATCCATTTCCTTCCTCCCTTGTCACCCATTCCCTCTGGGGAGATAAGTAATTCAGTATATGTTGTACATGTCTAGCTATGCAAAACATTATGATAGTAGATATATTGTACAAGGCTGCTTATAATCCCCTCCCACTCATCCCACCCCCCACCTGGTCCATTCCCTACATGATCCTGTCCCTCTTCTATAGTGGGTACTTCCAACCTCCCCTCCCCCCAAGGATGCCCTCCTATCCATCATCCTTCCTCTCATCCCCCTTCCCCCTATTCTGCTGCAGGTTGAGATATCCCATTTAGTATGTATGTCATTCTCTCTCTGAACCAAATTCAATGAGAATGTGGTTTTGCCTTTTTTGCCTTCCTAATCTCCCCCTCCCTTGCAACCACTTCCCCTTGCTTCTTCTACATGAGATAGTTTACCCTACCCTGTCTTTCCCCATCTCCTCTTGCCACTTTCCCCTCTCACCTCATAATTTCATCCCTTGAGTATCCTCCCTTCCAACAAATTCAACCTATGCCCTCTATCCATATATAACTGTAACCATATACACACACATTCACATATGTATTCATATGACTACACACCCTTCTTCCATTATTTTCATAGTGAGAAAGATATCATCAGTCACAATTATTGCTTTTCCATATAGGAATATAAATAGTTCAACTTTGATAAGTTCCTTTTAATTTCTTTTCCCTGATTACCTTCTCAGGCATCTCTTCCTTCTTGTGTCTGGATGTCAAATTTTCTATTCAATTCTGGTTTTTTCCTCAAGAATGCTTGTAAGTCCTCTATTCCACTGAATGACCATATTTTCCCCTGAAACAAAATACTTAGTTTTGCTGGGTAGGTGACCCTTGGGTTCATTCCCAGTTCTTTTGCCCTCTGGAATATCATATTCCATGCCCTTCAATCCCTCAGTGTAGAAGCTGCCAGGTCCTGGGCTATTCTGATTGTGCTTCCACAATATTGAAATTGTTTCTTCCTGGATGCTTGTAGTATTTTCTCCTTGATCTGGGGATTCTGGAACCTGGCTATAATATTCCTGGGAGTTTTCTTTTTGGGATCTTTTTCAGGAGGTGATCTGTGGATTCTTTCAACCTCTATTTTGCCCTCTGGATCTAAAACATCAGGGCAGTTTTCCTTGAGAATTTCTTGAAGGGTGATTTCTAGGTTCTTTCCTTGATCATGGCTTTCAGGTAGTCCAATAATTTTTAAATTGTCTCTCCTGGATCTATTTTCCAGGTCAGTGGTTTATCCCATGAGATATTTCACATTGCCTTCTAATCTTTCGTTTGTTTGGTTCTGCTTAACAGCATCTTGATTTCTCATAAAGTTATTAGCTTCCATTTGCTGCAGTCTAACTCTGAAGGAATGAATCTCCTCAGTGAACTTTTGAGATTTTTTTTCCATCTGGCAAATTTGACTTTTGAAGGCATTCTTCTCCTCATTGCCCTTTTGGGCCTCCTTTGCCATTTGAGTTAGTCTATTTTTTAAGGTGTTGTTTTCCTCAGTCAGCCTGTTGACCCTCATTTAATACTTTTCCTGCATCCTTCTTATTTCTCTTTTCAATTTTTCCTCCACTTCTCTCATTTGATTTTTAAAGTCCTTCTTAAGGTCCTCTATGGCCTGCAACTCGCTCATGTTTTCCCCTGGGGCTTTTGGAGCAGGACTTCTGACCTCACAGTCCTTTTCCTGCTCTATGCCCCCAAAATAGGAGTCTAGGGTTGCATTTTTCTGTTTCCTTTGCCTTGGCATGTTGCCACTTAATTGCTTGACTTTTGGGCTTGTTGCCACACTATGGCTTTAAGGCCAGATAGAGGAATTTTCGTCCTGAACCTGTGGGGGGCAACTTCTGTTTCTGGCAAGCTGTAAACCCACCCACGACTTCCACCCCAGATCACAATCCATATCCAGGGAGGTTAAAGCAAGAGCGATTACCCCCCAAGACTGATCGCTGGATCTCCTGACAATTTGCAGGCCAGGAGCTGGAGCTGCCTTTGAAAACTACAAAATGGGGTGTCTCCTCAGTGGCTTCTAGCCCCCAGGGGAGGAAGCTGACGCATTCCCCAAATACAGGTCCCAAAGTCCATAGGACACTAACCTCTTACTTTGTCCTAGGCATGTCTATGTTGATAATTCTGGAGTCGCCACAGCTCCTGGTGTTCTGGGGTTCCTCCAGCCCGCTGCTGGCCCTGCTGCCCTGGGGCTAAAACCTCAGCTCATGCGGACCTGGGCTCGGCTCGGCTCCTGTGCTCTGCGCGCTGTGTGCTGCCAGGTCCCAGACCGCTCCGCTGGTTCTTCCTGCAGGACTGCTGGGCTGTTCTCAGCAGGAGATTAGCTTCTCTGTGTCGTTCTGTGGGTGCTGGGGCTCCAGAAGTTGTTCAGAGTCCCCTTTTACATAGTTTGGGGGGAATCTGGGGGCAGAGTGGCTTGGAAGAGCTGTTTCTAATCCGCCATCTTGGCTCCTCCGCCTCCCATAATTTCACAATTTTAAAAACGATTAGATCATATGCCTCTGTGCATGTTCATTTGTCATGGCTCTAAGAAAAAAGAGCCAACTTTGGAGACATGAACATCTGAATTCAAATCCTGCCTGAAATTCCCATAATAATTGTGTGACCATGTGCAAATCATGTAACTTACTAGTTTACCAGACAACTCACTAAGACTGTAAGAAGGTACTCATTTGCATTGGTATTAGGAATTCCTCCCTGTGAATTTTCTATGCTAATAAAATAATAGGATTACTAAAAATGCATTTATGTGTGTGAATATGTGTATATGTGTATGTATATCTATATGTGTGTATTTATATGTATCTATGCATTCTATTTACAAATAGGTATTTGTTGTTCAGTTGTTTCTATCATATCTAAATCTTTGTGACCCCATTTTGGAGTTTTCTTGGAAAAGATATTGGAGTGGTTTGCTATTTTCTTCTTTGGATATATAGATATACAAATGCATAAAGTATAGAAATGATTGAAATAGATGACCTACTACACAAGAAAGTTAAATGATTTTCAGGGTTATTAGTAAAAGAAATATGAAGAGTAACTTTCTACCCCAGTTATTTATCTTGCAAGGGCATAAGGATGATTTAGATTAATTTAAATAATGCCCCTTGGTGTTATTATCATGATGAAGCCAAGTCTTGGGTTAGGTTTCACTATATTTGAGCTTGGGGTATTTGTCTCCTGGGTCCCATTTCTACACAAATACCTTTCTTAATCTCCATGATACATCTTATACTTTAACTAAAGTTCAAAAGCCAAAAATGTACATTGGACATTGAATAGCATTCTACTGCCTGCAGGGTTGGTTTGATCCTGCTTTGTAAGATTCTCAGGACTGTATATTTCTGAGCTTTCTGTTAGTAGATTTATGCTGAGCTTTTTGGCTTAAATGCATTTTCACAGGGAAAATTAACCATTATGTCACATTAAGGAAGCTTATTCATTTAGATTATTTAGGGATCTTTTCTTCCATTGATATGCATATTTAATTCCCATTAATGGTAATGAGTGAACATATTGACACCAAAATAGACCCCATGGGCTCTATATGTATAATACATTTTGTTAATTGGAAAGTATTTTCCCATAAATAATGCACAAAGCAGAAATGATTACAATTACATAAATAAGGAATAGGAAATGCTATTTGTTCATTTAAAGAGGGATCTAGTTTGATTCTGTACAAAAGGGAAGCTTTGGAAAAGATACATAATTCCAAAACCTTAAGGTTGTGTGTGTATGTATTTGTTTTTGGGGTTTTTGTTTTTATTTTTTATGGTGATGAATAAGAATGGAATATCAAAGAAAGGCCTCTATCAGTCTAGTTTTCCTGCTGCCTACCACTTTCTTTGAAAGATTCAGTTACTATAACTACCTTATTTTGTACATTACAGTTCACTTCTGATAGCATATGAATAAATTTCAAGGCTAGGTTAACTATATTGTATGATAGGACATATCAAATTAATTTGCATCTCCTAAAATCATTGGTTCCAAGAAGACCAATCAAAAGCTCCCCTCAGAAGCAGGCTGTGCTCCTCGATGGTATCAATTCTGACCTCATTGTTTATCCTCTTCTTACTAGCATTTCCAGCAGTTGTGAATTGATGTGGCAGCCTGGACATATTGCCTTGGCAGCTGGGATAACCAGGTGCAGGACTGGACTTGGTTCAGCAGAGGTTTATAGCATCCTAGTAAGAATGTGCACACTCTCTAGAGAGGGCCTGCAGATAGTGTTGACTGCCAGCTGTCCCTCTGCTCTACCCAGGGTTGGCATATCCCTGGAGTGACCTTCATGTCACCTTTATAAAGAATCTGGCAGTGGCACCTTATGGCCCAGCCACGAAATACCATAGTGGCTATGCTCTGGATAAGTAGTAAAATAATCGTTAGAAACACACACAAAAAACATTAATACCCCCACTCCATAGAAATGTAAACATATCCAAATGTTCGACCTAATACACTAGGCTGGTGCTAGGATTTTGTTGCCCTAGGCAAAACAGGAAAAAGCAAACATAGAAAAACTAAAAAAACACTAAAAACAACCCCCTCCACCAAAAGCACGATGTCCCTAACTACCCTTAGCTACTCTAACTCAGTAGTGTCACCAAACATTTTGCTGCCCTAGGCAACCATCTGCTCCTTTGCTTGTATAGCAAAATGATCTAACTTCAATCTCCATTTCTGACTAGTAACTCTACATTACAGTTATAATTGTTCCAGGTTACAGAATAAAATTGAAGGAGGAGAGGGTATAGGTTTTGTGCGTGGGTGGGTGGGGAACTTTAGATCACCTTTATATTTTTTCTTAGCAAGTTGTACTTTTTGTTTGTTTTTAGTATTTACAATAAACTCCAGAAACTGAAAGGAAAGGTTAAAATTGCCAGTAGGATTTCACAATGGACATGGTTTTTGCCTCATTCTTTTCGTTTTTTTTTTAAGCAAATCCAGTAATCCACCTCCAAGCATTTAATTCTCATTCACGTATCATTTATTAAGCATCTTCAGTTTATATGTTAGCATCTCTGAATGGGTCAATAAGATTTTAAAAATAATTAGATGCAATTTTTGAAGAAAAAAGACAACTAACATTTAGTTGCTATGCAATTTGGATATTTATATGATGATATATCGACTATATTTGTGTGTGTGTGTGTGTGTGTGTGTGTGTGTGTGTGTGTTTGGTTGTTGCAAGGGTCCTTCATATTATTGATTCTCCAACCTTATAATATAAACTAGCTGAATGCAAAAAAAGAAGTCCTTTTATTGCTCATGTTCTTTATGACATGTGTTTAATTGCACATGTTCAGTAAATATTTTAAAAGAATTGAAGGGTGCTAAATGGTAGCTAGGCACATAGGTGAGGATTATTTTGTTCAGTCATTTCTAACTCTTTCTGACGCTATCTGGGGTTTTCTTGCAAAGATACTAAAGTGGTTTGCCATTTTCTTCTTTAGCTCATTTTGTAGATGGGGAAACTGAGACAAACAGGGTTAACTGACTTAGCCAGAGTCATACAGCTAATAAATGTCTGAGGTCAGATTTGAACTCAGGTCTGGCACTCTTTCCATTATATCATCTAGTTGCCTATAAATGATGCTAAAGATATCAGAAGCAAAGAAAAGTGAGAGAGAAGGGGAAAATATACTTGGAAAATTTATTTGTGTGAAAAAAAAATATTTAGTAGTACTGTGGCAAAGCAAGGTGATAAAGCCTCTAAATGGAGCATTTAAGCTGTGTATAATTAAGGCTGCCCCACCCCTACCCCCCACCTTTCCAATGATGGGCAAAATTGTTTTTGTTCTCCCTCTTGTTGTTGTTTTAGTTCAGATTTATTATCTTCACTTACCAGATTGACTGGCTAATCAATCATCATCCACTCTGTACTCAATTTTTTTCCCTAAAATATAACATCTTTTTGCATAGAACTTTGAAGTTTTTACAAAGCTTTTTTCACATTCATTATTCTACATGATCCTAGCAACAGCCCTGGGTGGCAGGGCAGAGCAGGGCAGGACAGGGCAGGGCATGGAAGAACAGGGCAGGGCACAGTAGGTATTTCTCATTTCTTTTTCATAGATAAGAAGTTTTGACTTGCCTAAGGTAACTTGGATAGTAAATGGCAGAATACTCCCATTGAACATCACACAAAGGGGCAATTGAAGGATAGAACCATGCTTCATTTAGATCCCTGCTCAAGGATCCTATACTTCAAAGAAAAGATTGGAAAAGCCTGTTCTCTTGTTGTCCCCCTTGCCTGGAAGGCTTTCCCTCCTTATTCCAGGTCTGGAATTGTCTTCTTTCTGGTTTCATGGTCTCCTTCAAGTCTATCTGGTCTTATCTGGTCCTTTTCTTTTCTTTCTTTTTTATTTTTCTTTTTTGTTTTTTGGAGGGGGAAAGGCAGGGCAATTTGGGGTTAAGTGACTTGCCCAAGGTCACATGGCTAGTTTTGTATTAAGTGTCTGAGGCCAGATTATGAACTCAGGTCCTCCTGATTCCCAGGGCCAGTGCTCTATTCACTGTACTACCTAGCCACCCCTGTTCCTTTTCTTAAATAACAACAGCTGACTACATAAATCTTATAAGTATTCAATTATTTAATGTTATTTTCCCATTCAAATGTAAGCCTAAGGAATATGTTTTCCTTTCTCCAGCACTAAACACAGTGACTAGAACAGAGTAAATAATAAATGCTTGTTGACTGACTGGTTGACTGACAAACTGAATTTTGAAAGGTGCACATGCACACATGATTTATTCAGCAGATCTCTAAGTCTGACAACCCAAAATCTCTAAGGTATCTCTCCTTTTGAAAAGTTTCAGATATTATATGCCACGTAACAGATTGGGGGCAACCTCCAAAACCTGAAAGGCAGTGGGGTCAAAAATGACAGCATCCCCCAGCTCACAAGCCTCCTTTATTATGATAGCATGGTTAGTGTTGCTATAGTAACCCCTGGCCTCTTATGACACCGATGGTTACTGAGCACATGACAATGACAAAAATATCAGGTTACAAGGGCAGACAGCATGCTAAAACATCCTGTGCCTCCAACACCCAATTCCCCAGAACAGAGTGTGCCTACTACAGCTTGAAGGGGAGGTTAGGGTGGGGTGGGGGAAGGGAGGAGGATAACATCATAGTACATCACAGGTTTGCAAATATTTATTGCAAACATTATCAACGATTGTTTTCCAAATCCCAGCTTCCTCTTCCTCTAGAGTTAATGTCAATTCCCTGTTCAGTCACAACTATTATCCCAAAGTCTAAATGTCAGGAAGACAAAATACAATCTGCAGAATTATCCTGTGCTTTTGGATAGACAAATAGACATAGGGGTTGAAAAACACCTCCTTCATTTTCCATCTGTCTGTTTGCATTGCAGTCCCAGGAGCACAATGCCTAACTGCTATACGGCACCATTTGGTCGAGCAAACTACTTGCAAATTTTGGGGGTTGGAGGGGAGATGGGGAGGAAGGCACAAAGTGGTGGGGGGAGATGGTAAAGGAAGAGAGGGATGGAGGGAATTAGCTCTAGCTCACCTAAAGAGCTCTAAGAGCCTTTTCACTACCATGATTGAGAATTGATTGGGGGAGGGGAGAAGGAAAACAGGGGTTTAAAAAAATGAATTGACTTCTTTGTTGCTGTTGTTGTTGTTTTAAAATAAAGACTTTGTTTACTCTTAATATTTGGCCTGCCCAGTCAGAAGACAAGTCAAGAATTTTATTTATACAAGATTAGCTGCAGTCTACACTTGAAATATAATACACATGTGATTATTATTGATTTTTTTTTAAATGCAAACAGGAAAGAACCCTTGATTCAATTAAACATGATGCGCAGGAAGACTGCTTGTTTATCTGGTTTTTCCACATCACTGATAAGTCAAAGAGGTTTTTATCAAGAAGCTTGAGTAATTTTAGAGGAAACTGAAGGAGGTAGAATCATTAAAAAATTCAAAAAGTCATTAAGATTTGAAGCAATAGAAAGACTGATTATTAGTAATCTACATCAGAAATAGATTACGAAATTTGTGATTTTATCGATGACTAGATTCTATGTTATACCACAATCACTTCAGTTTTCAATGGGTTGCCTAGACTTTAATTGCTATCTTGTCTCAGATTTTTTTTAACTTGCTCTAAGACCTTAGGCAAACTATTCTGGGTTTCACTTTCTTCTTGTCAAATAAGCATGTGGATTAGATACTAAGATTTTCTGCACTAAAATGATTCTATGCTTCAGAGATACATACATAGTACAGCAAATTATCAAGAAAGTCGTCAAAGAAAGTTTACTGGTCATAATTGTTCCAGTTCCAGTTGTCTCCTTGGTCACTCTGCTGACTTGCCATTGTAATGATTCCATAGCCCAGCTAGCATTAATGTAGATGTGAGAATGGGGCATGTCAAGGCACAAGGTCAAAAGGGACTGCTGGACAGGCCTTGTGCTTCTGGTGTGTTCTCTAACCTGCCAACACCATGGCCTTGAATAACTGAATCAAGAAGTGGTTTAATGTCCTATCTCTTCTGCCAGGGAATTTAATAGAGCCAGATGATTGGAAGGCCATTGGGGTATCTTTGATTGAACTAGCCTATGCTTGGAAGTGAAAAAGTATGTGATGACAATAAGCGGAGTAAAGGCAGGGGAGAGACTGATTGAGGCTATAAGGTGCAGCTGTGTCTTCCATGTTGTTCGTTCATGAATCTCTTTCCCATGTGTCATCACCGTGGTGAGTGGGTGGATAGAGGTGATTGGGAGCCCAGATTTAGCCAACACCCATAGTGAGGAAGTCAGGAAATTAATGAAGTTTGGGATCATACAGAGCTAGATTTTAAGTCAGGAAGACAGGTTTGAATCTGGCCTCAGACATTTATTAGCTGTATGTGACTTTGGACAAGTCACTTCATTATTACTTGTTTCAGAGGGTTGTTTTGTTTGTTTGTTTTGTTTCTTATTTTTCATTTGTGAAATGAGGGGATTGAACTTGAAAACCTCTAAGCTTCCTTTCAGATCTAAATCTCAGATCCTGTAGTATTATGAATTGGCCAAACCAAGGCTAATCTGAGTTTGCAATTTTTGGAGAATTATGCTTACCTAGGTCTTATACCAGTAAGTAAGATAGTGGCAGGGGGAAGCTACAAAAAAATTTTTTTTTTCCGGGGTGGGGGGGATGGGGGGCGGTTGTTTGTTTGTTGCAGCTGGCTTTCACAGGCAGCCTCCAGACCTTGCAGTTCTGTCTGTATCTTTGAATTTCTTTCGTGCTCTCCATAACAAGAGCTTAACATGTAGCCATTGGGTTACTTTTGAGTAAAACCATTATTGCTGCGATTTTCTTTTGATTTTTGTCAGAAATTTTTATTTTTGATTATTGTCAGAAATAAAAATATCTCTGGTGAAAGAAATCCAGGACAGTGAGACAATTTTGCTTGAGCCACTAATTCTGCTCAGTTTGCATGCATACTTTAGAAAGGAAGAGATTTCGGCAATAATTCTAGTAATGTGAATGCTCTTCATCATGGATACAAATCTTTTATATGGATCCCCTACCCTGCCCATACATGGGGGCAATTGGAGTGTGGCTTTGAACTATTAAATCCTAAAGTCTGGACCAACAGTTGGCATGGAAATTTGGTTTGACTGCCACAGTCTCTGCTCTTGCTCCCAACTCATCCATCAAGCCACATAGTCCTGGCTTTAAGGCTAGAATAAACAAAATGAAGGAGATATGCCAGGGTAGTAATATTGCCTGTAAGTATATGAATACCATCCACTACCCTCTTAAATGCCAAGAGATCCAAAGGCAATATCAATGCCCCTGTGCCCATCTCTTTATCTGAGGATAGTTCCAATTTATATCATGTTTGGCTCAAACCCTAGAAACCCATTGAAATCTGTGTCTCCCAGTGATCCAGATCAGAATGCTTTACTTTGTCCGTGGATTTTGTAATGAAAGGAGGAAGTAGGTATTTGTATTTCTTTTTAACTAATTGAAATTGAGGGATCGAGGTGGTGCAGTAGATCTAGTACCAGGTCTGGAGTAAGAAATCAGCTTCAGATACTTATTAGCTGTGTGACCCTGAGCAAGTCACCTAATTATGCTTGCCTCAGTTTCCTTAATTGTAAAATGAGCTGGAGAAGGACATAGTAAAGGGATCCAGTATCTCTGCCAAGAAAACCCCAAAAAGTGTCATGGAGAGTCAGACATGACTGAACAATAAAATTTCTAATTGACTCCACCTTCATTCAAAAATGGGGAAAAACATGAGTCTAAAACACAGAACTTAAAGAGGCATAGTTTAGGTTGACTTAAAGGTCCACACTTTTTCTTCTGGATGATTAAGTTCCAAAATCTCCAATATGTCCAACTTGCTCAATAAACATTTGTTAAGCATCTATTATTGCCACGCACTTTGCTAAGTATACCAAGGAAAACAAAAGACAGTGCCAACTCTCGAGGGGCTCCCCAGTCTAATGGAAGTTTCCATCCTTCATGCTCTGGGTATCTACTGCAAATTGCTATACACTGTTTGTAAACATTCTATCCAGAGTTCTTTCCATGAATAGAGTTTATTCACTCACTGTTCTGCAAATTATTCTGCTCCCCTGGAGAAAGCCTTTCTAATTGCAAAAGAATTCATCTCTGGTCATTTTATTTAAGAGACATCTTTCCAGGATAGAAGCCTGAAATGCAATTTTTGCTTTGGTTTCCATTTATGTCTCCCAATCAAATCAGATTTCTCAGAGGTCAATCAGTCAGGCATTTTCTAGTAGCTTGTGGGATAAGACACACCTTTGATACTTTGGAAGTGCCCCAGGAAACTCATTCAGGAAATCTGATCTGCTGAGAAGTCAGTAGATAGTGGTCGTACATTTAATGCCTCCTGCTTCTCTTGTACACTCAGAATCTAACCTGAGAAACTTAACTAAGATGATAACCAACTAAACATAAATTTGTTCAATTGCTTTTAGCTTCTAAAGAAAATTTTAAAAGCCCAGAACTTGTAGTAGTGAACTTCCTTGTCTGGTTGCTTAACCATGATTCTCATACTCTTTATACTTCCACTAGTATGTATTTTTTTCATAGATTGTAAAACCTTTGGTTTTACCAAATTTTCAAATTAAAAAAAAAAGTAGATATGCTGCAAGCTCAGTCTTTTCTTTTCTTTCACCAAAAGTGCTGAGTTTTGTAATGTTTTCCTGATAAATTTATGAATAAATTTTGAATTCTATATAAGGCTTATTTTTGAGCAATTTTTTTTCTAGCAGCAAAAGGTTATATAAGTATGGGATATCATCATGAAGATAGACATAAAATGTTCTTTTGTGGAGCTTGGAAAGATTTTCAGACTGACCTAAAGTAGTTCTCAAAAATAATAGTGCATATGACTATTCTTGTTAGGTGCCATCAGTGGCATATTATTTCCTCTGAAGTCATTCTATCTAATTTACTTTAGACATCTGTAATGGATACTTACAACCTGCAGCCCAGTGGAAGTGATGCTCTCCTAAGTCAGCCTAGAGTGGCAGTGTTATGGGACTCCAGGGCTAAAGCACATCAATTATCTTAATTGAAGCCTTCTCCTTGTGCACTTCAACTGGACATGTCTCCATATTCATTTTCCCCTAAGATGAAGAGTCAATTTAATAAGAAATGACTCTCTGTTGGAGAGGAACAGGCTATCATATGGATGTAGGAAGGCTGCCTGGAAGAGAGTGGATACCTGCATTTCTCATCATTTCTGTAAAAATACAGGCTACTGAGACTAGCTGCCCCAGTGATTCTATTCTAAGGAAGGCCCAGGGCTTAGTGTGCATAAAGAAATGGCATATCTCTTTTTTCCAATCACAATAGAACAACAATTATTTCCTTGATCCTTAGTAAAGGAAAACAAAATATGGTCATTCTTAACTTAGCTTCAGGAAATACCAGTGTAATTATTGAGAAGATATATAGTTAACTATAATCTATAAATTTTCTAATTCTTTACCAGAATAAATCTTTGTGGATTTTGAGAGACATTATTTCCAAATAAAATGTACTGGGCTCATCGATAGGTCATTTTGAGATAGCTGAATGATGTTAACATATAGCTGTATCAAAGAAAGTTTGGAGACAAAAGAAAAATGGGAAGTAAAAACTCAACTCTTATTATTGAACTTGTTGCCATTGCCAAAGTATCCACTGGATAATAGATTTAGAGGTAAAAGTGACCTTAAAGGTCATTGAATGCAACCACTTCATTTTATAGATGAGGAAACTGAGGGTTAGATAGGATAAGTAATTTGCCCATGGTCAGTCAGCTAGTTCATCATCTCTTAGCAGGACTGCTAGTGATAGACTTTTCCTTACTGACCAAGGATGGTCCTTAGACATCAGATAAAGTATCACAGCCACCCCCCCACCCCACCCCAATCCCTAACTTTTCTACAATGATTTGACTTGTCACTTAGCTTATACACTGGCATCGACTCAAGAAACCAAGGTCACCTCCATGCCATGATGATGCACTCTAAATCCTGTATTCTGGAAGAATTGGGGTAGCAATGAGATATGTTGCCAATTTTCCTTCATTAGAGTAGCTGGTTTGGGTCCTGTCTTTTTGCAAAGATTTTTGGAGTTCACCACCTGCCTTTCCTACCTTTCAAATATGTAGTAAATTATTTTAAGTGAGAGACAGAAGTAGGAAGGAAGGAAGGAAGGAAGGAAGGAAGGAAGGAAGGAAGGAAGGAAGGAAGGAAGGAAAGAAGGAAGGAAGGAAGGAAGGAAGGAAGGAAGGAAGGAAGGAAGGAAGGAAGGAAGGAAGGAAGGAAGGAAAGAAGGAAGGAAGGAAGGAAGGAAGGAAGGAAGGAAGGAAGGAAGGAAGGAAGGAAGGAAGGAAGGAAGGAAGGAAGGGAGGAAGGACGGGAGGAAGGAAAAACTTATTTTGTGGTGCTGGTGAAATAATAATAACTGTATAGTCTTTCTCGCTTAAGTATGTACTAATGAAGAATAGCTCTGGCCAAACATATTTAGTGTTGTGCTCAGTGAAGGAGTGACCAATTTTTGCTAATTGAATTAGAGTCAAATAATTTAAACTCCTCCTACTGGCATCTTCATCCCTGACTCAATCTACCTTTAAGACTGGGTAAGTTCTCATACTCCAGTTTATAATGATTAAAGCTATAATGACATGTCATTTAAAAGAAAGTTTAAGTCCATTAACTTGTGTCAATTGAATCTCCAGTAGAAATATGACTCATTTAAACCTATTATACAAAAGTTTGCTGTTACTCTCTCATAGCATCCCATCTTATGTCTGTTACATCCACACAAAAAAAGTGGTCAGTGTCAGTAGTTCATAGAACATGTAGAGAAGACTGGAAAATGGGAGGGAGGCAGATTACAAAGGCTAAAGCCAGAGGGGTTTTTTTTTTTATACTTGAAGCAATAGGGAGTCTTTGGAGTTGGCTCAGGGGAGGAGTGACATTGTCAGTCCAGCACTTTAAGAAGATTGCTTTGATAGCTAAGAGGAGGATGAATGGTAATGGGAATAACCCGAGGCAGGGAGGCCAACCTGAAAACTATTGTAATAGGCCTTTATGAGGGTCTCAGCTGTGTCAGAAGAGAAAAGAGAGTACCAGATATGTTGTAAAGGTAGAATCAACAAGTCTCATCAACATATTGGAAATGAAGGAAAGAATGAAAATGAGGAGTCTAGGGTGACACCTATGTAGTTTGAAGTCTGAGTAATCGGACCCTCTGTAGTAATTGGGAAATTTGGATGGGGAGAGGTTTTTTGGGAAACATTGTAATAGTAATGGGAATTTGAAGTTCTTCCCAGCCCCTTAATAAGCCTAAGGGAATTTGAAGACCTTCCCTGCTTCTAAGAACTTCCCTTGGCCCTAAAAGGCAGAATGTGATCACATGGAGCCTGTGGTAGGAGGAGTTTGCTGAAGGGTGGAGCAGAGCCTACAGGAAACTGGGAGCCAGAGCAACTAGACAGTGGAGGGAGGAGTGGATACACCCAAGGAGACAGGTAGGCTTGTGACCTTGGGTTTTGTGAGAAGGCTAAAGGATGATGTGGCACTCTGTGGTGTTATGCTGTATTAACTTCTTTGCTACAATGATAGATTCAGCTTTCTGGTTTTAGGACTCAATTTTCTGAATAAATGTTTTGCTTTTGTCTTTTATATGGAGAATCCGTTATATTTTGCAATTGAGAACCATGCCATCATATGTACAGTTGCTGTCAGCACTGTGGATATTGTGTTGGTGCTACAGACATGTTCAATTTCAAATGTCTACAGGGCATCCACTTTGAAATGTCCAATAGACAGTTGGAGATGCAAGACTTGTAGTCAGGAGAGAGATTGGGGCTTGATAAATAGACTGAGAAAAATCTATGTATATATGATAGTAAGAATCTATGGGAGCTAATGAAATCACTAAGTGAAATTGTGTAGAGAGAGAAGAAAAAAGGATTTGTCAGTGGGCTAGGCACCCACTATGCTTTTTGTCTAATGTTCTGTTTACCTCATATGAGTTATTCATCTGCAAATCTAAATAATAATACAGTCCTGTATTTACGTAAACTACTTAAGAAACACATCTAAATGAAAAATTAAGTCAGATATAAAAATTTAGTTTAACAACTTTTTTTTTCCACTAAATTTCCTGGATCTTCCAGTCCAATTTACCTGTTAATTTAGCATCTCACAGATACAGATTATGCTGATCTGTATTTTAAAAAGGAATCATTCTTTCTTTATATTCATATATCAAGAGTGTAGCATAGTGCCTGGCACTTAATAGGCACTTAATAAATTCTTATACATTGATTGATTGTCCTGAAATACCTTTCCCCTCTCCCCATCCAGCTTCTTCAAGTAGCTCCAAGTTATGGATGGGCACAGTGGATTCGTAACAAGCAGGGAGAAGGGGAGAAATGGAGGGAGGTTGGCATTAATTCAATACTAAATACTTTAATATTGTTTACAGCTGGCATTATTTCCTTAGTTATACTAAGTGGTTTGTCAAGGACCACATGACAAAGTTAATGGAAGAATCTGAATTGAAAATGAAACTGTTGTTTCTGGCCTCTGTTCAAACCTAGGCTGAATCTTTCATTCTTAAATTTTCCATGTGGTACAGTGGGGGAAAAAATACAGGTTTTGAGGGAGAGGACTTAGGTTTAAGTCTTGGCTCTTATGAATACTGTTTGACCCTGGTGAGGTCACTAAATTAACCTTAACCTCAGTCTCTTCATTTGTAAATTATATGTTTTATAATATATTATATCATGTAATATATTGTATCAAATTATTATACATGGTATTATATGAAATTATATATAATCTATCCTATCAAATTATATATATATATTATATCAAGTTATATATAATATATTATACCCAATTTTATATATATATATATATATATATATATATATATATATATATATATATATATATATATATATATATACAGTAGGTCTACTTGACTTTTGAGTCCTTTCAACTCTAGGGACTATGACACTTGATTTTAATTTTAAATGGTAAAGGGATGAGAGCAGGGATTTTTAACCTTTTTGTGTATGTATGTCATGGATCCCTTTGGCAATCTGCTGTAGCCTCTGGACGTCTTCTCAGAATAATGTTTTTAATGCATGGCATAAAATATATATGATTATAAAGGAAATCAATTATGAAATTGAAATAGAGTTATCAAAATATTTTTTTAATAAGTTCATGCACTAGAGGTTCTGAACCTCTGGATAGGGAGGAAAATAGTTTATTTGATAAATAATATGGGCAGGAATAAGTGAAGAGACCTTTAGTGTTTCTTAAAACACTTTATATCTTTCTCTTTCAGTTTATCTTTTCTATCTCCTTTCTGAATTTTCCTTTTTTCCTCTTCCTCAAATAGATATTTATAAAGGAAATAGCATCTAATTGGACTGATCTGAAGAAATGTAAGCCAGGTGTGAGAAATGCAACTCCTTATTTCCTTCCTCACTTCCACTATAGCCTGGGGAACATTATTGAATTTCTCTGTACCATAATGTAGTCTCCTTTAAAAAGATGGGGGCAGGGAAAGGGTGTTCAGGGGTGTACTTTTATTACACAAAGGTACCCTGAGGATTGATAGTATGATGTTTATAAAGCCCTTTAAGCTCCCAAGCAGGAAGATTCTATATAAATGCAAAAGGGGCAGGAAATCCACGAATCCTGGAGATGCTGTGCACTTCTAGAATTCTTTTACTGTCATATAAAATAGCTGATTTTATAGTGCTTTAGATGTTTTTTGGACTAAATCCTAAGGTAGAAAGTGTCAGGGGTCTCCTCATTTTTTTTTTTTATTTTGAGAACATCTTTTCCACTTCCATTTCTCTGTTTTAAAGAAATGAATTTTAATATTATCAAAATGCAATGCTTTTTGTATCCCATAGTAAAAAGAGATATTTATTCTGAGCACTGTTAAAGCATTTTCAAAGCTCTGGGTATGTTACACATCTGTCTAGGAATTTCTTATACTAAAGATTCTTAGACTAAAAATTGTGTTGTGTCCTAAAATAGCTATTTATTGATTTTTTTTTCCTTCTCTGTTCCTTCCTGTCTTCCATTGCATGTTCTCCCAGATGACATATTATCTTTCCTACCCCAGGGACCAACACAGGAAAGATTAGGGAAAAGGAGAGAGAAACAAACCACTACTGTTTTTTAGAAAGAGGAAGAGGATAATTATGCCTTACTAGACAGACTCCAAGCACATGTGTAAGGTATTCCTAACTTAGGAAATGAACATATGAAATACAAGTATGCCTGCCAAATGAACTATAAAGGCATCAGATGTGGGGATTCTAACATTTCCCAGAATGCTCTGCCCTTTTGAGAGTTGCTGTCCTCATGGAGAGTAACTGATGGGATAATCTGGGGCACATATATGTGTGTGTGTGTGTGTGTGTGTGTATATATATATATATATATATATATATATTTCTCCCTTTTGCCATCTCAAGTAAATGAAGACAAATAAAAATGTGCTTTCATTGATTAAATGTGGATTGGTAACAAGATTGGTGTTTAGGATACCTTTCTGATATGTGTCATTTCTTAAGACTCTCAGACAGTGCAAAGACTTTATCCCACAGTTGGACATGCTTCATTCTTGATAAGGACCAGAATTATTTCAGCAGACACCCTGACTTGAAACCAAGCTTCTGGGATGTAGAAGCTGAGTACCTACCCTGGTCTTCTATGTCAGCTATCTTAATTTCCAACCCATCTCTCAGTGTCAGCTCAAAGAATTTGTGACCCAACTTACTCTACACATCGAAGATGGTCTATGGTTGGCCAACACTACCAGACATATTTGAGTTGTAACAATCATAATAAACTAGCATGTATATAGCACATTGGACAGCTAAGTGGTACAGTGGATAGAGCATTGGACTTGGAATCAGGAACACTCGTCTTCCTGGATTCAAATTTGACCTCAAACACTTACTAGCTGTGTGACCTTGGACAAGTCACTTAACCATGTTTGCCTCAGTTCCTCATTTGTAAAATGAGCTGGAGAAGGAAATGACAAATCACTCCAGTACCTTTGCCAAGAGAACCCCATTAAGGGGTTATGAAGAATTGGACACAATGAAAATGACAGAACAACAATTCTGTAGAACTTTAAGGTTTATAAAGTAGCTAATTTATGCTACTTCATTTGAGCTCCACAATAATCTTGTGAAATTGGTGCTATTGTTATCTCCATTTTACAGATGAGCAAACTGAGGCTGAGATCAGTTAAGTGTCATAGACCTACTAAGTTTCTGAAGTGGGATTTGAGATTAGCTCTACTTCATTTGATCCTCATAAAGACCCTGTGAGGTATGCTCTCTTATTACCCCAGTAAATATTATCCTCCCAAATTAAAAAAAAATGGGGACTGAAGGAGGTTAAATGACTTCCATCCCACTTCCCCTCACACAGGGGAGTTAGAGTCTGAGATAGGATTAGAACTAAGGTCTTTAGAACTCCAAGTTGGGCACTGTCTCTGCTACAGCCAGTTGAATGGGTTGGGGGGGAGGGGTCAGCCTTCGTTTCCATTCTGATGAGGCCACAAATACACTGAAATATTAAAGTAATATCAGAGCAGAGGCAAGCAGTCTGTAGCACTTATTTTGAATTCACTGCCTGCAGAGCTTTGCTCTGTGGGCACCATGGCACTTTGAGGAGTTTGCAATTTAGTTGGGGCAACAGCATAAATAGCTTAAACAATACTTAGGAACAATTACCAGGCTACATACAGATAAGTGCATAATACGGGAGTCTGTTTGCATGAGTGCTAGGGGAATATAGGAACGATAGGGACAGTCAGTCTAACTCAGCAAACAGTCATTAATGAAAATAATAGCATTCATGCAATTATTTAAGGTTTTCAAAGCACGTTAGAAATATCTCCTTTTATCTGTACAACAACCCTGGGAGTCAGGTGCTATTATTATCCCCATTCGTGAGCATTTATATGGGATCTTCTATGTACCAGGTACTGCATCAAACACTCGGACAAATATCTCATTCGATACTCATAACAAATGCTTGTTTTATTCTTGAGGAAATTGAGAAAAACAGAGTAACTTGTCCAGGGTAACACAGCTGGTAAGAATCTGAGGTCAGATGTGAACTCAGAGTTCCTGACTCCAGAATAATAAATATATATTGACTGACTAGGGTGATACAGGTCCAGTAGGAAAGAGGGTTACCTCCCTAGCAAACTTTTTGTAATCTGAAGGAAAAAACAAAACAACAAGCATATATTTACACTTCTAAACCTTTTTTTTTTTTCTGGCTTAATCTGCTCTCTAGATTTTTCTTCCAACCTTCTCATAACCTTACAGCCCCTCTTTCTGTTGCATCTCTGAAATCCCCATGAATGGAATTTTCTATTCCACACGAGAAACTTTTTGTTTTCTAACTCTACCAACTGTGACCTCAGAGGCGAAAAACAATCTCAATCCTCTTGAGCCAGGTCCCTCCCCTCCCTGAACTGCTTCTTATGATCGATCTAAACATGCTAGAATGCCCTTCAAGTAGCCTTTGATTAACTGAAGTATAGACCCAGAATTCCTTGTGAGATCTTAGTATAAGTAGGTGATAAATCTAGAAAATAGTCTCATCATGGCATGTTCCTGACTAAAAACTATTGTCCCTGAAGCTCTCTGTCCACATTGTCAATTATACCCTTTTCTTGCCCTTGCCCAGTATCAGTCTCAACTTTAGCAGGTTACCTAACTTAGCAGGTATTGATATTAGCCCCAGCATAAAGTGGCCAAAGGAGAATCAAGAGGCTTCTTCAGAACCCTTCCTTTGTTGTCCTTGCTTCTTTTTTGGACCTTTAATTAAACACTCCAAAAGGAAGAGCTTACTGCTTTTTCTTCTTAGGCTTTTTTTTTTTTAATAAATTTTTATTCATTTATTTTTTTTTTTTGGGCCTATTGTTTATTATTGACTGATTCAAAGCTTTTCCTGAGAAGTCTTTTGTTATTGCTAATCCAGGTTAGTTTCTCTTTTGAGAGAGCACAAAATCTTAGAGTAATAGTTTAATAATGGAGGATTGTAAGTTTCCTGGAGGAGAAGGTGGAATTCTCTGGAATGTGAGTTAGTAACTCCCTAGCAGCCCCAAGTTTTGTTTCAATTCTGGAGAAATCAAAACCAGTAGGATAGAATGAGAAATTTGTAGGCCTAAATAGACTGCTTCAATGTAAAGTAGAACTCCCTGGAATATGAGGAAATTTTTATCACTATTAATTTATCTTTTGTTTGTTTATTTTGAATATTTTTGCTTTTGTCAAATTACCTGTTTTCAATATTGTGATCTTAATGCTTTCGTGGGGTATACTGGTGTTCAGGGAAGATCAATATATCTGGCATGAGGGCTGCCAAGCCCTTTTCAGGGTTGCTTTCTCCTTTTGGTGTCTACCTGCTGCCCAACTCTCACCTGTGGCTCCAAAAAGCTGTAGCATGTGTAGTGGCCCCAGTGAATCATTTTAGCAGATGGACTAAATGGGGTTGAGAATAGCTGAGAAGCCTCAGATCCATTGCTGAGTTAGAGGGGTTTCTACTCCCAAGTATGTGAAGATTTCCCTGGTAGAATAGGCAGATATAAACAATTTATTGCAAAGGACCATGAGGGTGATCTAAGCAGCCACTGTGGAGCACTATATTGCCCACACAATGTTCACAATACCAATGGTGATATGCATATACTGGCATAGTTCTGAATCACAAAATATAACAGACTTTCCATAGAGAAGACAGAAGTAAAACGTTTATTCAGACACAAGAAAGCCAAATACCCACACCAGAAAACCGAATCCCAACACCAGAAAAATTAAATCCATCACAGCAACAAAGAAGTTAATACACCTTATTGCCTCAGAGAGTAACACCATCCCAAAGTCTTCCAACAAACAAATATTCACAAACCTAGCTGTCTCCTTGCCTATGTCCTCTCTCCTCCCTCTATTCTAAATGCTCTGATTCCCAGCTTCCTCTGAGCTCTGCTATACCCTTCAGCAAACTCCTCCCACCACAAGCTCCATGTGATTACATTTGGCCTATTAGGATGCAGGGAAGATCTTCAAATTACCATTACCATTGTAAGCACATAGAGCTTATTTAGGCAATTAAGATGCCAAGGTCTCCTGCTGCATCCCAAACCATCATCAATTGTCTTAACTATTTTTTTTGCCACTAGACTCTGATGACTCTGAAAGAGAGAGTGAAGCTGGTGACTTTGTGCAACTCTACCTCAATCAAATTCAATTTGTGCATGAATCAAAAGATATCATTCATACAATTTCCCCATTTTTACTTTCCTCAACCTCTGGTGGAGGTGTATAAGTGATGAAGCAGCAGGTACAGATACACTAGGAACTGTAGTCACAACCCTGCAAACAAGTGGTCCAGGTCATAGGGTTATCTCCTCACTGAACTGAACCAGCATCAGGATTCTAGCTGCCTGGGTGTCTGAGCAGCCTTTTTTAAGGACCTTGCTGCTCTCTCCCTGACATGAGGAATGAGCTAGAAAAAGTACCCTAAAAATTGTCCTCCTCACCCACCTCTGATCTGCTCACTATAGCAGGTGGGCATCTCACCCTGCAGTCAAAATACACGCACAAAAAGTGTACAAAAACTTTTGCAAAGATGATTCCACTCACCATAGATACCTGGAATGTGCACATACATAGATAACACAAAATCCAGTAGACCTGAAAGATGAATGGCTTTTGCTGCAAGAGAGTTCAGTAGGTATTACATCCAAATAGCAGCTTTGAGTGAAACAAGGCTGGCAAATAAAGGCCAACTTACTGAAGTTGGAGCTGGATATACCTTTTTTTTTTCCTAGAGTGACTGCACTGATGGAAAGAGAGGGCCATGAACCTGGTGTAGGTTTCACAATCAAAACTAATTTGGTCAACAAGCTTGCATACCTCCCAAAATGAATGAATGACAGGCTCATGACAATACAATTGTCAATTTCTGCAAAGTGCATGCCACCATCATCAGTGTGTATGTTCCCACCATGACGAACCCTGATGAAGTCAAAGAAAAATTATCTGAAGATCTGGAGACCCTCATCATCAATGTGCCTAAAGAGGACACACTTCTAATTTTGGACTGAAACTTCCATAGAGTTCTCAGCGGACCGCCATCAACCAATGTTGAAACCATTGACTGTATACCTCAGGTTGAAGTCAACTCCTCTCTGGCCAAACTTCTAACTGAAGAAGAGATTTGGAATGCTGTTAGGCTCCTCCCTTGTAGCAAAGTGCCTGGTGCTGATTCCATTCCAGCTGAGATTTACAAGTCAGGGGTTACACTGCTTATACAAGAGCTGACTGAAACCTTTCAGTTTATATGACAAGAGGAAGTTATCACCTAGGGGTGCAAGGATGCCTCTGTTGTCCATCTCTATAAAGGAAATAGATTGTCCTGTGACAACCACATGGGGTTTCTCTCTCTTACTCATTGCTAGCAAGATTCTTGCCAGAGTCCTCCTTAATAGTCTGAATCCCTCACCTGGAAAATGGTTACCTACCTGAGACCCAGTGTGGCTATAAGAAAGTGCCAAGGAATGCTCAATATGTTGTTTGCTACCTGATGACTTCAAGAGAAATCCCAGGAGCAGAACAGAGGTCTATTCACAATGTACATTAATCTGACCAAGGCCTTTGATACTGTAAGTTATGAGATCTTGTGAATGATCATGGCAAAACTTGATTGCATGGAGAAGATTGTTAATACTGTATACCAGTTCCATGATGACCTGCTTGCATGGGGTTCTGTATAATGGATGATACTCTCATGCTTTCCTAGTCACCAAGGAAGTAAAGCAGAGCTGTGCACTTGTTCCCATGTTTTTTAACAGAATGTTTTCAGTTATGCCATCAGACACTTTCAACAAGGATTAAACTGGCATCAAAGTCAGCTAGTAGTGATGGTAAATTATTTAACTTGAAAGGGCTACAAGCCAAGACTAAAGTAGAGAGAGAGAGTTGCTATGCTATTTTTTGCTCACAGATCTGTGCAGCTTAGGAGGCTGCGATGCAACAAAGTATGGATTGATTCTCTGCCACTTGTGCTAATTTTGGCCATGGGAACCAAGAGAACAGAGGTTCTCCATCAGCCAGCACCGCACCATCCATACGTGAAACCATTGGTTACAGCAAATGGAGACATTTTGAATGCTGTGGTTAAGTTTCTTACCTTGGCAGTATATTTCTGGGGATGTACACATAGATGATGAGATTGAGGCACACATTGCCAGAGCTATCTCAGTGTTTGGGAGACTCCAAAGGAAAGAATGGGAGAGAAGAGGTATTAGACTGCCTACCAAATTGAAGGTCTAAAGAGATGCTGTGCTGACCTCGTTGCATACCTGTAAAATCCGGACAATATACCAGCACCATGCTGGGAAACTCAATAACTTCCATTTCAGTTGTCTTAGGAAGATTCTTTCTTGAGCTGAACTGCCAAGCATTCAAACTCTACTGCAGAGAGAGTGCCGCTCTGATAGGCTGACCACACTGTTCAAATGCTAAACATGCATTTGCCTGAAAGATTTTTTTACAAAGAACTCACACAAGGCAAGCTCTCAAATGGAGGTCAGAAGAAGTGGTGCAAAGACACTCTCAAGGTCTCTCTGAAGAGCTTTGGAATCCATTACGAATTATAGAAGACAATAGCACAAGACCACCCAGCATGTTGTGCCTGCACCAAAGAAGGCACTGTGCTCTTTGTGCCTAACTTGCAGTACAGACTTCTGAGCTTGTATTGGACTGATCAGCCACAGTTGGACACTCTACATCTTGATCCCAACATAGTGATGTCATTTTGGTCCTCTTTAAGCATTAAGGACAACAGCCAACTTTCATGGTGACCTGTTTCCTTATTACACTGTGGAGACTAGGCAAGATCTATATTCTGAAATTCTCATGGAATTCTGAGTGGGGAGTGGGAGCAAATAGGGACAAATCTAAGGTTCCCAGGGAGAGCAAAACAATCTAAAGATAGTGACTTCTGAGAGAACCTCATGTTTGAAATCAGTCTATATAAACCTACAGCTTGGAATTCTGAGCCAAGGGCTACAAAAAGCCTACTTTATACAGAGCAGCAAGTTAGGCATTAGGAGAGATACAAAGCTTAGATTTTTTTTTCAATTAAAAAATCTATTTCCTCCTTTTCCCTCCCTCTCTCAATTGAAAGAGAAAACAAAATCTGTCTAACAAATGTGTAGTCCAGCAAAAAAAAATTCTCACATTAGCTATGAACTTTATAGTATACACATTTAACATACACATATGCATATATATAATGTATGTGTGGATATATGCACATGCACATACACATGCACATAAACATTCACATTCACATGCACATACACATACACATACACCTACACATACACACACATATACATATAATTTTCATTCTATACCCCAAATCTGTCAACTCTCTGTTAGGAGGTGGGTATATGCTTCATCAGATTATGATTATAGGTCTAAACCTATGACCCTAAGAACTTTAAGAGATCATCCAGAAGTAGGAATGAGTTTTAGATGGGGTTGTAGAGGAAAGGAGAAAAGATACCTGATCCTGGAAATGAAAACAAATAGCATTACAGTTGGGGGAGTAAAAAGCACATTCAGCATATGGAAAGTTATGAGCAGGCTACAGCGAACAGGTTTCTTTGTTAATCTATTCTTGTTGCCTTTGGCAAGTAAAGAACTAGAGGTTTTAAAAATGAAGTTAGAAGTTTGGATTTAATAAAAAGAACTGTAATAATGATACATTATGGGTTAGAGAGGTAATTCTTAGAATGCAAACACAGGTACCAAGATGCCCCATGTTCCAATTCTGTCAATGAACTTAAATTGTAATTGCAAGTACGTGTAAATACTTTCTTGGTCATTTGTTTGTGCATGGGAAGGGGGTGTGGGTATTGGGAGTGCCAATTTGAAAGACTTCTTTACATTACCTTATAAATATAATCAAAGAGTTTTCTCCAATATATGCTCTATTCAGATTTCTCCTTGCTTTGTTGCTAACCTGAGTGCGTGCTTTGTGGTAGAGAGACATATTCAATTTTGGCTAATGGCTAAATATGCCCCATAGTAAAATTCATTCCCAAGTTAGCAATTATCTTTGCACAATATTTATCTTATCAGAAGGAAGTTGTACTGTTTGCCTAGTCTTTCAGTTAGATCTCCTACTGAGCAGAACTTAACGAAGTCAAGATAAATGTTACCTCTTCAGATATCACTACCACAGCTAGAAAGGAGTGAGGCTCACTGGGGCCTTGGACAGACAACTTCCAGAATAGTACATTTCTAATCAGGTCATTTTGGGTAACTCTGATGGTCTAGAAATAGCCTTTTGGCAGGGGCAGGGAGTGGGGGGAAGGGAAGGGGTTGAGGGAGGTGACAAGATCTATATTTTCATTAGAACAGAAGGAGCTCCATTTTAAGGAATCATCCTTTACTAAGAACAGATCAAAACCTATGGTATAGATTCAGGTCTATTCCTATAGTTTTAGGGATGTATCAAGGGGACTAAGGGAATAAATTTATTGCTTGTCCAGATTCACACAGTTAGTCTATCTCAGAGCCAGGACTTAAAACCAATGTTCCTGACCTCCAAGGCCAACTCTCTAAGTCTTTATTCCTTTCAGATATTGATTTATGCAAATATCTATATAGGTCAATATGTTAGCATATGTGTAATTTTGATTCCTCCCATATTTATGCTAGATATTATGGTAAACTACCATTTCTCCACTAAGAACAAGTGAAATTCCCTGAAAATGGCCAAGGATCTGGCACTTTAATTTTACTAACCAGGTCAGTTATATTAATCAAATGACCCCGGTATTTTCCAAATCTCCACTTGACTTTAAGCTATATAAACAGAATCATGGAAAATAGCATAAGAACTGGGCAATAACACATGTTGTACAAAAGTAACTAAGAGGTCTAATTTTTTACCTCACTTCTCAGAAGCAAATGTTTACTTGTCCATTATATGACTTTAATTTAAAATGAGAAGCAGCTAAATTCAAAGTTTGGCAGGCTAAAATAGGAGTGGAGAACCTGCAGCCTCTAGGTCCACAAGTTCAGTTCTTTTACTGAATCCAAACTTCACAAATCCTTAAAAGGATTTGTTCTATAAAACTTATACTTAGTCAAAAGACTGTATTAGAGGACCTAGGGGGCCACATGTGACCTTTAGGCCACAGGTTCCTTACCCCTAGGCTAAAACGGTGTAGTGATCATGGTTCCTGGGTGTCTTGTGCATACCCATAACTGGGGCTAGGTTTTGTGGAAAATGCAAAAGAAATGTCCATTTATTAGTCCCTGTCCTTGAGGAATTTATGGTCCCATTTAGTGAAGAAGATTCACAAGGTAGGAAAAATTAAAGAATGACATAGTGTTATAATTGATTTATTTTAAAGCCAGGAGATCATAGATTTAGAGCAAGAAGGCACTTTGGACATTAATTTAATCTAAACTTACATTCTACAGATGATGAAACCGATACAAAGAGAATTTAAGAGATTTGCCCAAGTCCATACAATTATTAAATAGCAGAGCCAAGAGTTAAACCCAAGAATTCTGACTCATAATCCAAAGTTGTCCTCCCTACTTGGCATCCATAATATCATTTGACCCTTATAACAACCCTGTAAGGGGAATGTTATATTTCCCTTATGAGGCAGCTAGATGCTGTCCATAGAGAGTAACACCCGAAATCAGGAAGACGAGTTCAAAACTGGCATCAAATACTTGATGGATATTACCTCTGTTTGTCTCAGTTTCCTCAATTGCAAAATGGTGACAATAATAGTGTCTACCTCCCAGGGTTATTGTGAGCATCAAATCAGAGAACATTTATAAAATATCTTGCACAGTGCCTGGAACATAGTAAGAGCTATATAAATAATAGTTTTTGTGGCTGTTGTTACTTACAGATATTACAGACCTTATTTTTATGGATAAGGTAAATAAGTCTCAAAGAAATCCATAGATGCATAACTAGCAAAATCCAAAATCTGGTTTTGAATCAAGGTCTTTTCTTTTCTTTTTGATTTTTTTTGTTAATTTATTTTTAGTTTTCAACATTCACTTCCAAAGATTTTGAGTTCCAAAATTTCTCTCCATTTCTCTCTTCCTCCCAACCCAAGATTACATCCCCCAATTTGTCCTCCCTTCTATTATCCTCCCCCCTTTCTTATCCCCTTTCCTTTTATTTTTCTGTAGGGCAAGATAGATTTCTATACCCCATTCCATTATAGCTTATTTCCCAGTTGCACGTAAAAACAATTTTTAACATTCATTTTTAGAACTTTGAATTCAACATTCTCTCCCAATCCTTCCCATTGAAAAGGGAAGCAATTCTATATAGGTTATACAAGTATAGTCATACAAAACACTTCCATAACAATCATGTTGTGAAAGGCTAACTATATTTCCCTCCATCCTATTCCACCCCCCATTTATTCTGTTCTCTCATTTGACCCTGTCTCTCCTCAAAAGTGTTTGCTTCTGATTACCCGCTCTGAACCTTTAATGTAGAAACTCCTAAATCTTGTGTTATGTTGATTGTGTTTCCACAATATCTTAATTGTTTCTTTCTGGCTGCTTGCAATATTTTCCCCTTGACCTGGGAACTCTGGAATTTGGCTACAGTATTGCTAGGAGCTTTCCTTTTGGGATCTCTTATAGGAGGTGATCAGTGCATTCTTTCAATTTCTATTTTGTGCTCTGGTTCTAGAATATCAGTGCAGTTTTCCTTGATAATTTTTTTTTGAAAGACATCTAGACTCTTTTTTTGATCATGGCTTTCATGTAGTCCAATAATTTTTAAATTATCTCTCCTGGATCTGTTTGCCAGGTCAGTGGTTTTTCCAATGAGATATTTCACATTGTCTTCTATTTTTTCATTCTTTTGGTTCTGTATTATAGTTTCTTGATTTCTCATAAAGTCATTAGATTCCATTTGCTCCATTCTAATTATTAAGGAATTATTTTCTTCAATGAGCTTTTGGAGTACCTTTTCCATTTAGCCAGTTCTGCTTTTAAGGTATTCTTCTCCCTATTGGATTTTTGTACCTCGTTTGCCATTTGGGTTAGTCTATTTTTAAGGTGTTATTTTGTTCAGCATTTTGGGGGGTCTACTTTATTGTTTTTATTTTTTGCTTTTTGGAGGGCAGAGAGCAGGACAATTGGGGTTAAGTGACTTGCCCAATGTCACGTGGCTAGTAAGTGTTAAAAGTCTGAGGCTGGATTTGAACTCAGGTTCTCCTGACTCCAGCGTCTGTTCACTGCTCCATCTAGCCATCCCTGGGATCTACTTTAGCAAATCATTATTTTCTTGCATAACTCTCATATTTTTTCCCAATTTTTCCTCTACTTCTCTTACTTGATGTTCAAAATTCTTTTTGACCTCTTCCATGTCCTGTAACCAATTCATATTTTTTTGAGGCTTTGGATGTGAGAGCTTTGACTTTGCTGTCTTCTTCTGGTTGTATGTTTTGATCTTCCTTGTCACCAAAGTAAGAGTCTATAATCTAAATTTCTTTTTCCTGCTGTTTTCTCATCTTGCCAGCCAATTACTTGACTTTTTTAGCTCTTGGTTAAGGTAGCATTCTGATTCCAATATGGAGAGAATACTGTCCCAAGCTTCAGGGGTTTCATATAGCTGTTTTCAGAGATATTTCTAGGGACCTGTAGATTTTCAGTTCTTCCAATGGGGTATAATCAACAGAGAGGTGTTTACTCTTCTGGCCTGTGCAAGCCCTCTTTCCTGCCTTGGAACTGTGAGGAGGATTCCTTCTCTCCTGCCACCACAAGCTCCTTCATGCCATTGCTCCTTCTTGCCCTAGGACTTTCGTTCAGGACAGCAACCTAAATTGCAGCATGGACAAAGAAATAGAATCCTGCTCTGAATCAGCCAAGAGATCACTGCAATCCCCCATTGATCACCCACTTGATTGCCCACCACCAGCTGTGGGCAAAGATGTCCATAACCAGCCACTGTCCATGCTGATGCAGTAGCTGCTGCCGAGGGAAGGAATTGGACCACACTTCTCTCTCACCCTGGTCCCAGAGACATTTCTTGCTGACTTTCTAAGCTATCTTTGGTGTCTGTGGGTTGAGAAGTCTGGAAACTGCTACAGCTGCTAGTGATTTAGTCCCCTGAGGCTGCTCTAGGGTTCTAGGGCCTGGTCTGTGTGGCATAGCTCATGCTGGACTGCACTCTTCTCTCAGACTGGTGCAATAGAACTTTCTTGTGGACCTTCCATGTTGTCTTGGGCAGAAAATTTTTTTCACCCTGTCATTTTGTGGGTTCAGCTCTAGAATTTGTTTAGAGTCATTTGGTACAGGTATTTGGAGGGTTTTGGGGGAGAACTCAAGCAAGTCCTGACTTTTTATCCAACATCTTGGCTCTACCCCGAGGTCTTTTCTGATGCATAGTTTACAATCCTTTATATAATACCCTGGCTCTTTTTTTTTTAAACAAATGCTTTATTAACTTCTGTTTTACATCATTCATTTCCGCCAGATTTTGAGTTACAATCATTTCCCCCCCATTATTCCCCTACCCAGCCTCGCAGAACAGTAATCCCACAAGATATCACTTCCTCCAGTCTGCTCTCTCCCATACCTTCTCCCATACCCCCATCGACTTTTCCATTAGAGGAAGGTGAGTCTTTGCATCCCAATGCCTGCACATCTCATCTCCCTATTACAAGCAAAAGAGTATTAATAATAGTATTTATATATATTTGAAACATTTAATGTTATGACCTCAAATTTCAGATCCATTTCCTTCCTCCCTTGTCACCCATTCCCTCTTGGGAGATAAGTAATTCAGTACATGTTGTACATGTCTAGCTATGCAAAACATTATCATAGTAGATCTATTGTACAAGGCTGCTTATAATTCCCTCCCACTCATCCCACCCCCCACCTGGTCCATTCCCTACATGATCCTGTCCCTCTTCTATAGTGGGTACTTCCAACCTCCCCTCACCCCAAGGATGCCCTCCCATCCATCATCCCTCCTCTCATCCCCCTTCCCCCTATCCTGCTGCAGGTTGAGATATCCCATTTAGTATGCATGTCATTTTCTCCCTGAACCAAATTCAATGTGAATGTGGTTTTGCCTTTTTAGCCTTCCTTATTCTCCCCCTCTTTTGCAACCACTTCCCCTTGCTTCTTCTGCATGGGATAGTTTACACTACCCTGTCTCTCCCCATCTCCTCTTGCCACTTTCCTCTCTCACCTCATAATTTCATCCCTTGAGTATTCTCCCTTCCCAACAAATTCAACCTATGCCCTCTATCCATATATAACTGTAACCATATACACACACATTCACATATGTATTCATATGACCACACCCCCTTCTTCCATTATTTTCATAGTGAGAAAGATATCATCAGTCACAGTTATTGCTTTTCCACATAGGAATGTAAATAGTTCAACTTTGATAAGTTCCTTTTGATTTCTTTTCCCTGATTACCTTCTCATGCATCTCTTCCTTCTTGTGTCTGGATGTCAAATTTTCTATTCAATTCTGGTTTTTTCCTCAAGAATGCTTGAAAGTCCTCTATTCCACTGAATGACCATATTTTCCCCTGAAACAAAATACTCAGTTTTGCTGGGTAGGTGACCCTTGGGTTCATTCCCAGTTCTTTTGCCCTCTGGAATATCATATTCCATGCCCTTTGATCCCTCAGTGTAGAAGCTGCCAGGTCCTGGGCTATTCTGATTGTGTTTCCACAATATTGAAATTGTTTCTTCCTGGCTGCTTGTAGTATTTTCTCCTTGATCTGGGGATTCTGGAACCTGGCTATAATATTCCTGGGAGTTTTCTTTTTGGGGTCTTTTTCAGGAGGTGATCGGTGGATTCTTTCAACCTCTATTTTGCCCTCTGGATCTAAAACATCAGAGCAGTTTTCCTTGAGAATTTCTTGAAGGGTGATTTCTAGGTTCTTTCCTTGATCATGGCTTTCAGGTAGTCCAATAATTTTTAAATTGTCTCTCCTGGATCTATTCTCCAGGTCAGTGGTTTTTCCCATGAGATATTTCACATTGCCTTCTAATCTTTCATTTGTTTGGATCTGCTTAACAGCATCTTGATTTCTCATAAAGTCATTAGCTTCCATTTGCTCCAGTCTAACTGTGAAGGAATGAATCTCCTCAGTGAACTTCTGATATTCTTTTTCCATCTGGCAAATTCGACTTTTGAAGGCATTCTTCTCCTCATTGCCCTTTTGGGCCTCCTTTGCCATTTGAGTTAGTCTATTTTTTAAGGTGTTGTTTTCCTCAGTCAGGCTGTTGACCCTCATTTCATACTTTTCCTGAATCCTTCTCATTTCTCTTTCCAATTTTTCCTCCACTTCTCTTATTTGATTTTTAAAGTCCTTCTTAAGGTCCTCTATGGCCTGCAACCCGCTCATGTTTTCCCCTGGGGCTTTTGGAGCAGGACTTCTGACCTCACAGTCCTTTTCCTGCTCTATGCCCCCAAAATAGGAGTCTAGGGTTGCATTTTTCTGTTTCCTTTGCCTTGGCATGTTGCCACTTAATTACTTGACTTTTGGGCTTGTTGCCACACTATGGCTTTAAGGCCAGATAGAGGAATTTTCGTCCCGAACGTGTGGGGGGCAACTTCCGTTTCTGGCAAGCTGTAAACCCACCCACAACTTCCACCCTAGATCACAATCCAGATCCAGGGAGGTTAAAGCAAGAGCGATTACCCCCCAAGACTGATCGCTGGATCTCCCCACGATTTGTAGGCTGGGAGCCGGATCTGCCTCTGAAAACTACAAAATGGCGTTTGTCCTCAGTGGCTTCTAGCCCCCAGGGGAGGGAGCCGACGCATTCCCGAATACCAGTCCCAAAGTCCATAGGACACTAACCTCTTACTTTGTCCCAGGCAAGTCTATGTTGATAATTCTGTAGTCGCCACAGCTCCTGGTGTTCTGGGGTTCCTCCAGCCGGCTGCCAGCCCTGCCGCCCTGGGGCTAAAACCTCGGCTCAGGCGGACCTGGGCTCGGCTCAGCTCGGCTCCTGCGCTCTGCGCGCTGCAAGCTGCCAGGTCCCAGACCACTGCCCTAGTCCTTCCTGCAGGGCTGCTGGTTTGTCCTCAGTGGGAGTTTAGCTTCTCTGTGTCGTTCTGTGGGTGCTGGGGCTCCAGAAGTTGTTCAGAGTCCCCTTTTACATAATTTGGGGGGAATGTGGGGGCAGAGTCGCTTGGATGAGCTGTTTCTACTCCACCATCTTGGCTCCTCCCCAATACCCTCGCTCTTAATGATGAATACTGTTGGTTTTCAGAGAAGTAATGAGAACAGGAGTTAAAGATTCCATGGATGAGGAGAACTTTACAAATACATTAATGGGTTTGTGATCTCACCTATTTGTGATCACAAATGGTATAGATTAAACCCTTCCACCCCTTTTCATCCTCTCCAACAGTGGTGTCAAACTCAAATAGAAACAGATCCCTACAGGCACAATGATTTAGAAAACCAGAAATAAGTATTATCTCTGTTGTATCATATTTTCATTTATTTTGTTAAAATTTCCCAATTAGATCTGGTTGTATAGAAGTTTTACCTGTGGAAAATCTGCCTCCTCTGCTCTATAATAATCAATTTTAGAAGAAAAACAAAACAAAACAAAATGGAGTGAGGAGAGGCTGTATTAGTTTTATTTATTTTTTTCTGTATATTGGATTTAGAATCAGAAGACTCTAGGGTTCAAAGAACAACTCAACACAACTTTCCTACAATTGGTTTGACCTGAGAAAAATGACTTACCTCATTGGGTCTCCATCTTCTTATCTATAAAATGAAAATGTTGCATTAGATCATCTCTAAATTCACTTGAGCAAATAATTTTATCTTCCTTAATATGTTTTATCATCTGTAAAATAAGGAGGGTTTTACTAAGATGGCCCCCAAGGATCCTTCCAGCTCTAAATCCACGATCCCATCACCTGTCATCCTATTCCCTTCCGAAAATCCTCCAAAGGGGCTCTACTCATTGTGTGTGTTTGGGGTGAGGGAGGGGGAATCTATGTCTAGAGGCATTACGTGGATACCAGTAAAGTAAGTAGGCTGTCCATGTGCTCATTATCTCTTGTTCTTATCAGATGCCTTTGAAATACATTTTCAAGTTTTGCCATCTCATGAGTGCTAATGCTACATGTGAAGTATTTTCAAAGATACTTATATGAATAATATAACAAAAACATGACCAGTGTGCAAATGGCATAGATACAATTCGGTTAAAAACCAAAGCAAAAGAAGGTTCAAAAGGCAAATTAGAAAGCAGACGCTGATACTGGTAACACTAGTAACATGTAACTGGTAACTTGGTCAAAAACATGTCCACATGTGTAATTTTTCCTTCTCTAACAACAAAGATTAACATGAGAGGCAGTATGATATATAAAAAGAACTTTTTTTCTTTTTTTTATTTTTGGAGGGCAATTGGGGTTAAGTGACTTGCCCAAGTCACTAGTTTTTGTGTTAAGTGTCTGAGGCCAGATTTGATGCCAGGGCCAGTGCCCTATTCTGCGCCACCTAGCCACCCCAAGTATAAAAAGAACTTGACACCAGAAGACCTGGAGAGAATCCCTGTCTCTGGGCGCCCTATAAGCAAGGGCAAGGCACTTACCCACTTTATTTATTTATTTGCTTTTTTGGAGTGTGGAAGGCAGGGCAATTGGGGTTAAGTGACTTGCCCAAGGTCACATGGCTAGTTTTGTGTTAAGTGTCTGAGGCAAGATTTGAACTCAGGTCCTCCTGACTCCAGGGCCAGTGTTCTATTCACTGCACTACCTACCCGCCCCTCATTTGCCCACTTTAGCCTCAGTTTTCTCATCTTTAAAATGAGAGAGTTGGACCTCTTCTTGGACCCTTACTGCCAGAGGGACCTTGAAAAGTCTTCATCTTCCTTGGTCTCAGTTTTTTTCAACTCTAAAATGACAGGATTGGATAAGATAGTCACAAAGGTCACCTCTAGATCGGTTCAATGATCCTATAAATCTAAGTGATCTCTACAGTTTATTCTCACCTTAATTTTATACAACTTTGCATAAACATTTTTGTGACTTCTGAGGGCTTTGTCATTATGTATAAAACACCAGCCTTCATCATTAGGGCAGTATTGTCTGTCTTTCTATTTTATAAAAAGAAAAAACACAGGTAGAGATAGTAGAGTTACATGACAACCAACCATGACTATAACAAAACAACATGCCAACAGATGTGATAAAATAAAGAATTCAGGGAGTTTGTTGATTGTTAGTTATTTATTCAGTCTCAAGCACCTCATTGCTACCCCCTAAGTCCTGGAACTTTTACAAAGATCTAAATGTTATTAAATTTTTTGTATTGCCAATTGAATTGTACATGTTAATGAAAGGAAGCAGGGATACCTATAATCCAAATCAGGGCACAAAGCCAAAATTTTGTTAGCACATCAACTCAATTACACTTCAACTGCTTTAGTCTCTGTCACACTAGGAGTTCTTAATTTGCATTTTTGTTTGCTTATAAGCCTTCAGAAGCTTGTCATTGACTATGAAATAAAGACTAAACTCTTTCTTAGTATTCAAGGCCCTCCACAATCTGACCCTAATGTATCACTATAACCATATCTTCCAACACCTCCCTGTTTACTTTCTCTGTACCAAACAAGCTGCAACTTACTGTTCCTTTTTTTTTTTCTCTTTTTTCTGGAGGAGGGAAGGCAGGGCTATTGGGTTTAAGTGACTTGCCCAAGGTCACCCAGCTAGTAAGTGTTAAGTGTCTGAGGCCGGATTTGAAATCAGATCCCCCTGACTCCAGGGCCAGTGCTCTATTTACTGTTTCACCTAGCCGTCCTCCCAACTTACTGTTTCTCAAACATACCTCTTAGCTTCCTTCCTCCACTCCCTTGATCTCCCTTCCCTACCACTCCTACCCCAATTATTGCTATTCCTTTTACTTGGTATAAGATGACTCCTCTTCCCCTCAAATTAATATAGTCACAAATAATGCATTTTTAATGTGTAAACATGTATATATATCCTAATCTCTTATAAGGTTTGAGTTCTTCTCTAACTGGGTCATTAGGGCAAGAACTTGGCTGAGCATGAAGGTTAACCATGCTTCTGTGAACTTTAAATGGCTAGACCCTGGACAAGTTTCAGAGTTTAAGGGTGGGTTGTAGTTATGGAGGAGACAAACCCTGTGCCTGTATCAGAGGGCAGCAAGGAGGGAGGAAATTTCTTTCCCTCCCCTCCACAGGCCACGTTACTAGAAGTAATAGGCATGCAGGAGATTCTATATCAGGAAGGGAGAAGAAACATTCCAGACAGACATAAATATATAGAGACAATTATATGAAGGAGGAAACAGCTTTAAGGAGCTAGTCTTCACAATCAAAATTTGAACTGTGGAAAAAAGTATATCCTAGAAGCCCACACAGCAGATATACTACAAAAAAGGGGAGCTATATAATGTTCTATGATGAGAAAAATTATTTCTTTTTCTTTCTTTTTCTTTTTGGAGGGCAATTGGGGTTAAGCAACTTGCCCAAGGTCACACAGCTAGTTTTTGTGTTAAGTGTCTGAGGCCAGATTTGAACTCAGGTCCTCCTGATTCCAGGGCTGGTACTCTATTCACTGCGCCACCTAGCCACCCCCAGAAAAAATATTTCTAAGGTCCTTCCATACTAGTAGATATAAATTGCTTTTGATATATGTGTATCCTACACATATCGCCCAGTACCAATTCTCTAAGTTTTTTGCTAACATTTTTATGTGTGTTATATTTATATGTAGGACAATGTGCCCCAGGTTTATGAGAGAATGTTTTATAATTACTATTCTTGCTATGTCATTTAAGTTAATGATTTGCTAAAAGCTAATTGTGTCTACTGGCTGATTGTTAATGTGGAACACACTGGTATGCTAGTTGGGACTCATGAGCTAATAGTGATAGGAATGAAGACCTACAGAGTTCATCCTAGAACCCTAGAACCTGAGGGTGTTCAGTCCTCTGAAGACCCTGTCAATTTATATGCAACTTGGAAGAATACCACAGAGGGGTTTTTATATTAGAATACTCAATAATACTTTTGTGAATATGAGCTTTCAGGCAAAAGGGTAAAAATGGTTACTCATTCACACCTTTTTAATCTATGTGATTCTTGTCTATGTCCTCTACATACAGTCCACATAATATGCTGTAGATCTTTCTATAGATCTTTCACTATTACATGGAAACCAGAGGAGCATGAGGTCAGTCTATCACTTGTCTTTTACATTCACAGTGGGATTGACCCATTTCCTTTTCTGATCATTCATCTCTGATAATATCTTTTATGGTACTTCTCCTGCTAGTTCTCCATTGGATGTCCTTCTGTGTATTTGCTTTGCAGCTACAAAGTGTTATAATTTAAACTTGGTATAATTATAATTCTACAACAGAAAGCAGCTAGATAGCCCTGCTCAGGAAGATGTGAGTTAATATCTGTCCCCAGATAGTTGCTAGCTGTGTGACCATGGTCAAGACACTTAGCATCTGTTTGCCTTAATCCACTGGAAAAGGACACTCTAGTGTCTTTTCCAAGAAAACCCTGTGGACAGTATTGTCCAAGGTTCATGAAGAGTTGGACATAATTGACCTCCTGAAGAACAACAATTCTAAAACTGCTGTGCTAGGAACTTACTCCTTTAACAAAGACAGTAATTGCCAAGTAAGCTTTAGATATTTTATCCTCATAAAAGGAATTATAATTACCTAACTTCATGTGATATTCAAGAATCTTCCTGAAACTGAAACATTTGCACCAGATGTTTGAGTAATTCTGACATAGAGGGATAAGATATAGAGATTATATATAGATGTAGATAGGTATAGATATGGATAGATATTGATATATATTTTCGTATTTTCTGTTATTCGGCCATTTGATTTTTATCTCAATTCTAATTTTTAAATAATCATAGTCAGTCATCTGGAAAGAGTCTGGATCAGTGAGAAAAACCTCAGGGATAACCTTGTCTGACTTTCTTATTTTCCACATATAGAAACTGAGATAAACCCAGAAGAAGTAGAGCCAGGATTTGGACCCAGATTGGTTCAATGCATCATACCGTCAACTCCCATTTTTTCTTATGAATAATAATAAGACTTATCATTGCATAGTGAATAGGAAGCTCGTCTAGAACACAGGAACACCTGGTTTCAAGTCCCACTTCTGACACATGCTGGTTGTAAAACCCTGGGAGAGACACTGAACTTCTGAGTTTGCCTCTAGACAACTCTCTGTGACTCTTATAAGTTACAGAGAAAATGCATTGGGAGAGAGAGTTTCCTTATCTAATAGTCGTCTTACGTCTATGAAAATACAGTTCCAATGCTTATCCCTGATACTAATAAGACCTCAGATTTAGAGAGCACTTTAAGGTTTCCAGTGCTTTACAAATGTCATCTCACTTGATCTTGCCAATATCTCATTATGTTGGCGCTCTTATGATTGCTATTTTGCAAATGAGGTAACTATGATGTTAGCTGTTTTGATCATAGAATTAATAAGTGTCTAAGGCCAATTCTGGAGTCTTATCATCCAGTCCAGAAGTTCAGTGCTGTATCCACTGCACTGTCTGTGGAAGTAATATTGTATCTTGGCTTTACTTCTTGAGTTTCTACGTCATTCAGTCATGAGATGATTATTAGATACTATTTGTGAAGTGTATTACGGACTTAAAGAGTCGATAATCACTTAAATCACTTAAAAATCATCACTTGAAGAATGATGAACCTATGAAAGCCAGGGTAAGATATATTGATTTTTACTTTGTCTTTACTTTTTTCTGAACTGACTTTTATTATTGTTGTTTATGCTTCATTTTCTAAGAGAACCAATGACATAACCAGGTGATGTCTTTTTTTTTTAATTTTTAAAAAATTAAATATTAAATATTTGACTGGGGGAATGTGATTTTTTATTTTTTTAATTTTTTTTGGAGGGGAGAAGGCCAGGCAATTGGGGTTAAGTGACTTGTCCAAAGTCACACAGCTAGTAAGTGTTAAGTATCTGAGTTCCAATTTGAACTCGGGTCCTCTTGACTCCAGGGCTGGCGCTATATTCACTGCCCCACCTAGCTAACCCAAGGGTGATGTCTTAATTCATGCATGAATTGGATTTAAATGAAGCAGAATTGCACTCTTTCTTCCAGAGTCACCAGAGTCCAGTGACAGAATCAAAGTCAAGATGACTGGCAATGGCTCAGGATGCAGTGGATGATCTTGTTGTCTTCAATGTCTGACCAAGCTCTAAGTTCTCCATAGTACCTACTTCAGCCACAATTATGGTCATTGGGGGAAAAATGTTCCCCTCTGCCCTTTCCACTGGAGGTATTCACATACCTGTTGTAGGCACCACCTGTCCATCAACTCATCAATGGGTCTGAGACCCCTTGGTTAGTCTTATCCTCCTTGTCACAGCATGGAAACTACTACTTTAGGTATTTCAGTCCCTACTGAGTCAGCAGTCACAGATATTAAAGATCTGGAAAGAAAGTTCTCATCATAAAAGTGTTTGGCCTTTTCAGAAATGAATATAGTTTCTATCAGCAAATATAACATTAAAAAAGATATATTACTATGTGCTTTGTTGTTTCACTGTAAGGATCATAGGTCCTTTCATCTAACTTGAAGTTGAAACCACCTGTTGTTTTTCCCAATTAGAAGGTGAACTCCTTGAAAGTATTTGGCTCTTACCACAGAGCCTTTCTCATAGTATCTGATAAATTATTTTTCATTCATTCCTAATGTAGGTTTTCATTTCAAGTGGAGATGGAATGAGATAGAGATGGGGTGATGACCCAAAATTAGATTGGAAAAAAAAATGTAGCTGAAATGAAGAAGGGATTGAAGATGGACATTGGGTTCAATTTAATATGCATTCATTAGGCACCAGCTATGTGCAAGGCACTATGTTGAATACAGAATGCTATAAAGAATCTGCTTTCAGGGAGTCTAATTTAGTGAAGGGAAAGATATGCATACAAATGACTATGATTCTAAGGTCAAGAGTGAAAATGCTGAGAAATTTGAGGAGGGTGAGACAATTTTCAGCTGGGCAGGGGCAGGATGCATTCAGGAAGTGACATCTGGCTTGTGTCTTGAAGGATGGGAGGGACTTCAACAGTCTCTGGAGATGAGAGAGAAGTCTATTCCCAGTGGGAAGGAACAGAATGAACAAAGAACAGGATAATAGTTCAGTTTAGCTAGAATGTCAATTATGTTCAGGAGACTTGTATAGGGGAAGGATAGGTTGGACTTGGAGAAAAAGATGGAGAGCTGTGAATGTCTGATAGATGTTTTAGATATTGCAGAGCCATCCATGAATTCTGAGCAAAGGAAGTACTATGACCATGTAAAAGGAACAGTGGAATGATGAAGAGTGCTAGAGGGAAAAGCCCTGAGTCCAAGTCTCAGTTATGCCACATATATTTGCTGTGTAAACCTTGAGCAAATTGCCTCACCTCTCCGCCTCAGATTTCTCACAATAGAAGAAGAGGGGATGGAGCCAGGATGGTGGAGTAGAGGAAGCAGATGTATTTTCTCAACATTCTCCTTCAAACAATTTGAAAATAATGTCTTAAGTCAAAGTCTGAAGCAGGAGAGTCAGCAAAAGGTCAGGATAAAACATGTTTTAGCCCAAGAAAACTGAAGAAGTTGGAAGGAAATTTATGTGACACTGGGGTAGAGGCTGGCTTGGAGCCCATATGTCAGTACCAATAGCTGTAGGCCTTGGAGTCAATGTGACAGTAGAAGCAGCAACTTTGGCATCTTTCAACCCACAGACAGTAAGCAGATCAGGTAACTGGTCAAAAAGAGATTACATTGGACCCTCATGCTAGCACTAGGAATAGGACCAGGTGCTATTTCATAATTCCATTGCTTATACCCACTTCTAAGAGACAGTTCTAGGGTAGAGAAAAAACACTTTTGGTCACAAGGGAGAAGGGGCCCTGGGGTGAGAGGCCCTTTTTGGGTATGGACCAGAGTACAGACCAAGAGATCAGTGACCACATCTCTCCCCAGATCATACCAACTTGAAAGCACCAAAAACTTCCAACCCCCAGAATTAGCTCTGAAAACAGCAGTGTGACAAAACATGACACTGGGGACAGTACTACCCCACCCCCACCTGGGAACAGAGCCCAACTTCAACATAAAGTTCAAAGTCAAGAAATAGTCTGAAAAAATTTAACAACAATGACAACAAAAATAAAAACTATAAAGACCATAAAAAGCTATTTGGTAATGAAGATCAAGACACAAACTCACAAGATGACATCAATGCTAAAACATCTAAAATCAAACTTTCAGAGGGAGAAAAATGTGAATTGAACAGAAACCCAATAAGAATTCATAGAATAGCTAAAATTTTATTTTAAAAATCAAATACAGGTAGCAGAGGGGGAAAATGGGCAAAAACATAAGAGCAATGAAATAAAATTATGAAAAGACAAATAACAGCTTGGAATAAAGAGGTATTAAAAATGTGGAAGAAAATACCTTTAAAAAAAACAGAATTAGGGGTAGCTATGTGGCACAATGAATAGAGCAGGCCCTGGAGTCAGGGGGACCTGAGTTCAAATCCAGCCTCAGACACTTAACACAAAAACTAGCCTTGTCACCTTGGGCAAGTCACTTAACCCCAATTGCCCTACCTTTCCACCTTAAAAAAAGCAAAAATAAATAAATAAAATAAAAAACAGAATTGGCTAAATGGAAAAAAGGTTTAAAACTCAATGAAGAAAATAATTTCTTAAAAATTAAAATTGGGCAAGTGGAAGCTAACGACACCATGAAACATCAAGAAACAATAACAAAGTCAAAATTTAAAAAGATAGAATAGAAAATGAAGTATCTTATTGGAAAAACTGACCTGAAAAGTAGTCTGAGAGATAATTTATGAATTATTTGACTACTTGAAAGCCATGTGCACAGAAAGAACCTAGACATTTTATTTCAAGAAATTATAAAGAAAAACTGTCCCAATATCATAGAACCAGAGGGTAAAATAGAAATTGAAAGAATCTACTAATTACCTCCTGAAAGAGATCCCTAAATGAAAATTCCCAGGAATATTATAGCCAAATTCCAAAGCTCCCAGTTCAGATTTCTCATGAGAAATGAGGAAAATTATATTTGTCTACTTCACAGGGTTTCTGTGAGTACATTGTTTTATAAACTATGAAACACTATTGTGAGTTATTATTGTAGTTGAGATAGGGAAGTTGATCAGGATAGCCCTTATCAATCCATTCCCCTTTTCTAACACAGTTGATGAAGTAACAGAAGAGGAAAGTGGCAGAGATAGGAAGATATTAATGTTATAAACAAAATACAAAGTTTTCACTGTTACCCCTTTTAAGAAAAAGTGAAGATCTTCTCTGTTTATGGAATTAGACTCACAGTCTGTCATTGCCTGGAAAAGAATGACCATGCCTCCAAGAAAGCTTGTAAAGAGAAAGCTAGCTAGCTTGTAGGAATAGTGGACTCAGAAACCATTGTGAAGTATGACCTCTGGCAGCAGAGAAAATGAACAATTATGGAGAATGAATCTGTTTTTTTAAAAAATTATTTATTTTTAGTTTTCAACATTTACTTCCATAAGTTTTAAGTTTTCTCCCTCTCCCTCACTTTCCCCATCCCCAAGATGGCTTGCAATCTGATACAGTCTCTACACATACATTCCTATCAGACAGATTTTCACATTAGTCATGTTTTATAGAAGAATGAGAATTAATGGGAGGATCCATGAGAAAGAAAAAAAAAAGAATGAAAACAGTATGCTTCTCTCTGCGTTCAGACTCCATAATTCTTTCTCTGGATATGGATGGCATTTTCAGTAATGAATTCTTTGGAATTGTTCTAGGTCCTTGCATTCTTGAGAAAGGCTAAGTCCATCAAAGTTAGTCATCAACTACTGTAACTATGAAAAATATAACTCTTGAGAGAAGATTACTCCTTGCTTTTATCATATGGAAGTGCTTCCTCACTCACTCCCTTTACACGTCATATCTTATAGTATAAATATCGGTCCACTGAGTCAGAAAAAGGATAGTGGAGACAAAGGTAGGTCTGAGGAAAATGACCACTGACTGAAAAGAGAGTCAGTTATGGAAACAAAAGAGAATTTATTCCTGTAGTCAAGTCTTAAGGTATGTAGATCTGACAATGTCAACCCCTTCAGCTCCTTCAGTAAACTCCACTGGCTCCCTACCCACTCCAGGATCAAATACAAAATCCTCTGTTTGGTATTTAAAGCCCTTCATAGCCCAGCCCCTCTTACCTTTCTAGTCTTTTTGTGTTACTTCCTGCCCCTTTGATCAGTGACACTGAGATCCTTTCTACTCCATGCACAAAATACTTTATCTCTCAGCTCTAGGAAATTTCTTTGGTTGTCCCCCATGGCTGAAATATTCTCCATTTTCATCTTTGCTTACTGGTTTCCCTGATTTTCTTTAAGTTCCAACTAAAATCCTATCTTCTAGGGAAGCTTTTCCTAACCCTTCTTAATTGTAATATTTCCCTCTGTTGATTATTTCCTATTTATCCTCTCTATGGCTTGTTTGTATAGATGTATTTGTTGCCTCCTTCATTAAACTGTAAACTCCTTTAGGGCAAGGATCGTCTTTTGCCTCTTTTTGTATCGCCAGTACTTTGCATAATGCCTGGCATATAGTAGGCAATTAATTTGTTTATTGATTTATTGATTGAAACAAGCCCAGGGAACCAAACTGAGCAACCTGTCCTACACAAAAGCTATATCTAAGGAAAGCAGAGGGAAACTATGAGAAAAGAAAGGACCTTTGGGCCTTACAGTGTCAAAGACCTTGGTCATATGCATTCACTATATTTATGCCTCCCAAAGCACCCACTAGGTATATGGCCTACTCTTATCACTTATGGTGAGTGGATTTGTGGGATAATGTGCCCCAGGTCTGTGGGAACAGGAGAAAATATTTTGTAGTTACGATTGCTACTATGTCATCTTGGCAAACATCTTCGTTTGAGCTAATTGTTTTTACTGGCTAATGACAATGGTAATGGTGGGTGTAGGGAGTGGTATTGGGAGATAGAGTGATGATAGCATGGACCTGCAGAGTTCAGAATTCAGTCAAAACCTGGGGAATGCCAGGTTGGGGAGGTAGCCCAGATTGGGTAGTGTCCTATTATTAAGGAATAACATGAATAGAATAGAGTATTAAAAAGACTTCCAGTATTAAAAAGAGTGAAAGATAGATGAGAGAGAAGAGAGACTAAAAGCAGGAATATCAGTAATTATTTTATATCTTTATATCCCCAGACCCTAGCACTGAGCCTGGATCATAGTAGGTATTTAATGAATGTTAATTGATTGAGAAACAAGAAGAAATTCAGTGAGGGCAATGGCAGCAGAAGTGGAAAGACAGAAATTTAGTACAGTATATTGAATGTAGCAAGCACCTGGTGAATATTGGTTTGAATTGAATTGAATCACATTGAGAATTTAGAGGAAATAGGGGGCAGGATGACAAAATCCCGAATGAAATATATCCCAGCTGGTTCTACTGCTACTGGATAACTTTCAAGCTCCAACTCCTCAAGACTTGAAAAGACTGGACCATCTGTAATGGAAATGCAGATTTAAAGAACTTCCCTGCCCCTAGGCCCTTTGATTGGCTTAAGAGACTTTTATTGGCTTTAAGAGACTCTGAAAACCTTCCTTGACTTGAAAATATGCTCTGCCTCCTAATAGGCTGAATGTGGTCACATGGAGCCTGTGGTGGGAGGCTTGGTTTTCAGGAATGACCACACCTTGATGCTGTGTGATTGGGCAGTGGGTCAAGGAGGTTGTTACAATCTTTGAGCCAGGAGAAGGCTATATAAACTCTGATGAGGGGCTTTGCTTTGGGGGCACACTTTGAGAAGTGTTGTGTGATTTGACCAGATGAGACTCTGGGAAGCCGTTGTTGAGAGCCCCCCCGGCTTTGAAAACCCAGATGTTGATGCTTCCCTCTCTGGTAACTGTGATTTGATATAATGGTAGGACAGTTTGGAAGCCTGTCTGTTTGATCTGTATGTTCTGTAACTCTGAAGTTTGGGGTGCTGACCTTTTTCCCCTGAACTAGGTAATGTATGTTTGTTTGATTAAAGTAAGCTTGTTAACTGATTTTGAGTTGCTTTCCTTTTGAAAAGCAGATCTAAGAACCTGTGTTGGCAGCCACCCTGGGGATATTGGGGTGCTTGCTGCTACACCATCTCCAGTTCTTTTTTTTTTTTTTGGAGGGGAGAAGGCAGGGCAATTGGGGTTAAGTGACTTGCCCAAGGTCACACGGCTATTAAGTGTTAAGTGTCTTGGGTTCTCCTGACTCCATGGCTGGTGCTCTATTCTCTGTGCTACCTAGCTGCCCCTACCTTACTATATTTCTGTTGTGCTTTCCTCATAAACTCTGCCCCATCTCCAGGTGTTCTACTCTATATCTGACCATGACCTAGATGGCTCTGGAGGAGAAAGTTAGGCTGGTGACTTTGCACAGCCCTGCCTCACTTAAATCTACTTCATTTGCATGTCATGGCATTGCCTCCCTGACATCATGGTACAATTTTCAAGAACAAAGAACAAACAGCAGCAGCAGCCACAGCCACTGCCACCTCTGGGCAGAGGGGGTATTCTTCTCTAAATGTCCTCCTGAGATTTCTGGCCCTTCTCCTTTTTGTGTCTCCAGCACTGCTCTTCCCTCTCTTGTCACCACTGCAATTCCCCATCCTTGTAGAGAGACCTACATTGTGAGGGAATCTCAGAAAACAAAGGATATATTAATTTTGTAAAGTATAGGTGTGTAGTCACTTATTACTTACTCCATACAGCTTGTCTTGGCTTGCAACATGGCTCAGTCTTTTCTGGGTCCTTCCTGCTTTACCTCAGGGCATTTAGTGCTTAACCATTTGGCACAGCCTTGATTTTTTCTGCAAGTTCTTTCTTACTTTTAGCACAGAAATCACCAACTGTTAGAGCCAGAAGGAAACCTAGAAATCATTTCCTTAAACCTTTTCATTTTGAAAAGAAAGAAAAGCAAAGAAACCCACCTGAGGCCCGAACTGATGCATAGACTTGCCCCAGTCACACTTAAATGTCAGAGTCGGACCTGAGTTCAGCACATGGACTTCTCTAGAGTTTGGGGCACACTGTGTCCTCTGTAAAGCGTATTATAGATTGCAAAGTCTGTTCATGTGGATCTTGTCACTCAGTCCTTACAATAATTCTGTGAGGTACATAGACCTTCTATTCATATGCCCATTTTATAAATCAGGAAACAGGCTCAGTAGGAATTAATAGAGCCAGGAATCAAAACCAAGATGTCCTACTCAAATTCCAAGGTTCTGGCTGGCTTATCTCCAACAAATATTAGCACAGAGCCTGAGCCTGTCTGTAGCTTTTTGATTACTCTGACCTCTGCCAGAATTCATCTTGGGAAGGAACATTTGTTTTGTTGCAATTTTTTTTCTTTTCCCTTCAGAGTATGTCAGCAGGGGGCCTAGGTCTTTGAAAATGGGACTTTGTCTTTATAGGAACGGGATGACACAATGAGTATTCTGGAATATTGCCTCTTTTTTTCCATTTAGAGGCAATATTATGGCATAGTAAGACACCAGGGTTAGGAGTTGATAGATCCAGATAACTGAGTTTGACACCTCAAAAATATGAGGCTGAGGAACAGCTAGGTGGTGAAGTGGATAGAGCACCTGTGGTGGAGTCAGGAGGACCTGAGTTCAAATCTGGTCTGAGACACTTAATACTTACTAGCTGTGTGACCTTGGGCAAGTCACTTAACCCCAATTGCCCTGCCCTGCCCCCTCCAAAAAGCAAAGAAAAAAGAAATATGAAGCTGATTTTCTGAAAAATATCCATATAATTGTTCCTCTAAAAATAAAATGCGAGGCTCAGGGAAGGTGAGGTTTTGTTTCTTTGGGTTTTCATTCTGTTTTGGAGTTTTTTTGCTGTACCAAATTGCATATACTAGTTTCCTTAAAATTCTAATGAGAAGAACTTTTAGGTGTAAACATTCTTCTATTTTGTGAGACAGCTGGATGACTCTTTGGCTCAAAGTAATGGAGTCAGAGTTTGCAAGATATTAATTGATATCCTCTCTCAGATGCTTACTCAGCTGTATGACCCTGAGCTAGTAATTTACTCTCTCTCAATTTCAATCTCAATCTCCTCATCTGTAAAATGAGGATGAAAATAGCACCTTCACCAGGTTGTCATAAAGATCAAATGACGTACAAATTAAGTACCATATGTAGAGTGCATTGCAAACCTTAATCAATAGGAATACTAGTTTTTAGTATTTTTGATGTCTTTCCTGTAGTATCTTAATACATATTGATCAAATTTAATTGAAATTCAAAATATTCTAAAGGCAGAAAAAAGATTTAAAAGGTTTCTTTTCCCCTCCTCCAGCACATATGCATGTGCAAACACACACACATACACAGCAATAGAATCAGATGAGCTTTGGGCATCATCATGATCATCATTTTCATCAATAAAAAATGTTTACAGGTCCCTTTTAGGTTATTTTACTCAATAATACTATGGATTCTTAGGGGAGCAGGTACTGAGGATCCAGAAGCATAAAGGTATCTCATATTTATATAGCATTTAAGTTTCATAAAACCTTTCCCCCTATAAGACCCCCAAATTAGCTATTGAAAGTTTTAGCTCAATTATAAAAATGAGGAAACTGAGGCTTAGAAAATAAAATAATTTATTCAAGTTACAGGTTAATAAATGACACTAGTGGGATCTGAACCTGTATTTCAGACAAGTAATTTTCTACTTTTTCCACCCATACCATCAGAACATCAGAAATACAAGAATGTAGGCCTTTCCTCTCTCCCTCTCTCCCTCTTACTCCCCCTCCCTCCTTCTCTCCATCTCCCCCCTCTCTCTCCCTCTGTCTCTCTCTGTATTCTCAGTGCCAGGCACATTATAGGTGTTCCAATATTTGCTTGTTAATTGATTGATGTTCTTGAGGGACTTATGATCCAAGACATCTTTTTTCTTTTCTTTCTTTTTTTTTTGTTTTTTGGAGGAGGGAAGGCTGGGCAAGTGGGGTTAAGTGACTTGCCCAAGGTCACACAGCTAGCAAGTGTTAAGTGTCTGAGGCTAGATTTGAACTCAGGTCCTCCTGACTCCCAGGCCAGTGCTCTATTTACTATGCCACCTAGCCACCCTGAGCCAAAACATCTTTACAATAGAAGAAAAATATGTAGAAAGAACATTGAAATGGGAATTAGGAAACCTAGATTCTAATCTTGACTCTGACACAAAGTAGCTGTGTGATCTTGGATATGTCATCTAAACTCTGGATCTCAGTCTCCTCAACCCTTAATCAAGATGACTAAGTTCTTATCAGTCTTCTACATCTATTATAAGGCAACGTGCACATGGACATTTCTGTTTCTAAAATGCAAAGATCCTATAATTATGAACTCATGTCTCAATAACATGATACATATTAAAAAGTACATTAGACTGAGAATCAGAAGATCTGAGTTCTAGCTATACCCCTTACTAATCGTATGATCTTGGGTAAATCACTTCCCATTTCTAGGTAATTATTACCCTACCTGCACAATGTGAAATTTTGTCTACGTGACTTCTAAGGTCCTATAAATTGTCTAATAATCAGTAAGCAACCATGTTATTTATTCTAGTGACCCAAGAACACCTTCCTCCCTAAGCTATCTGTGCTTTTAGGTAAAAAATAAGCTAGTCAAAAATAAGCTAGTGGTTAAGGGAGTAATAACATGACAAATATTCCCATATAATGATCAGTTTTTGGAACCGAGGGTAAGGGGTGGGGTAGGGATGGTGTTTAGCCCCGGCAAATGAAGATTAGAAGAGGGATCAAATTTGTGAAGTCAAACTATGTAATATCTGAGGTTTCTCTGAGATTCCAAGGTCTTAACCAGACTTCTGTGTGGTTCTAAAGTCAAAACAACATCCTAAAACAGTGAGCACATTTCTATAGCCATTGCCTTGTGCCTTGGGTGGGGAAAGGGAGAAGAAGGTGAGAAAACTTCCATTCTCAGAATCCTCTCTGGTCCTTTAAATTTGGAAGATCATGATTCGTTTATAAATGGTTTAGCTGCACAAGGGCTAAACATGAGACAAAGCCAGTTCCACTGTATATTTCCAGGGCATGACAGGTATTAAGGATGAGTAACAGCTTCTGAGGCAACTCCTAGGCCCTTTTTACTTATTGAATATGGAACTCCAGGGTCATATTCTTCCTGGAGATTATCATGAGTTGCCAGAAGTATTCTGAAACCTCTCTTTGGCCCTACACATTTTTCTAGCACATAAAAACAGAATAATTGCTATGAGGCATATGTATTCCAAAAGGTTTTATGGCTGAAATGTACATGATTCAGTTTGTTAGTTACCTCTTTATTATAGCAAATATCAGTTCTTAATGTTACACATCAGTTCTTGAAATGGCTTAGTAGGTTGTGCAAAACTAAAATCATGGGTGATACATTTGGAAAAGTATGTAAGTGTGATAGAATGTTAGACTTTGTTTCCTTTTTCCAGAACCCAAATTTTGCATTTTGTCAGCACAATTTCACTTGGGTTATAATGACCCATTACTCCCACATTTACTCTGACTTTTGTCAGTTTAATCACTGAACACTTTAAATATAGTTAGAAGCTGTATGGAGGTAATTTATTTTTTAATGGCAAACAAGCAGATAGGATATTTATAGTAGTTTCATTTTTAAAAAAAATATTATAAACACTTACTATATACCCAACAGACCATTCTTGGATATGGATTGGTGGAAAATCAGCCATTAGTTCAACAAAATTACTAATTTTCCAGCACAGATGCTTAGATTTGCTGTGGCCACAGCATTTTAAATAAATAAATAAGATTATTGCTGTTAGAAATCATTGATTATTATTTATTACAAAAATAATTACCTTTACTCAATTATGACTAACAAGTGATTTCTTGGGGATCATTATCTAATTATTATTAAACATCTGAGTGGAGATGACATATGCTATTCATTGTTTATTATTATTTTTACAAGCACAGATGGCTTAGTACAATCAGTAAGACTAATGGACAGTAATCTTTTTCCTTAATGTAATTGTCATATGAATGTATCAAATAATTTTTCTACTTTTGCTAAAGTGATAATGTTAATAAGTTAGGATGCTGAATGCAGGAATTTTTCTGCCTTATTGGACCAAAAATGTATAGGAATTAACATCTCCATATAGAGACCCAGCATGATTTTGAAAATTATGATGAATTTCCTAAATATACCTTTCATTGAAACACTTTTTAGCCACCAATTCAAAGCCGAGCAGTACATTTACTCTTCCTTGCCCCTCACTCCAATTCCAGCATTTTGCAAAGTCTATAGTAGGTTATTCTAACAGCATGTGCCAGGACATTAAAATATGCAGCGTGTGGGGCTAACACTGTTCCAAAAAAAAAAACAAAACAAAACCCAAACTAGGGCTCTGAGGATCTTCATCAGATCATGAATGTTTTCAAGAATGAAAATGAAGAGTGTGAATCATGCCACATAATGCATATATGAAAAATATGAAAGATAATTGCATATTCACCATTGGAAAGAGCAAATTCTCTGAAATCCACTTCCCATTAACAGTGATAAGGCCTGAAATGAACTATTTCTGTGAACCAGAAAATTTCTGGTCATTCATTCAATTATTTCATTCATTTTTTCAGCAAACATTTTTGAATGCCCACAATTTGTAAATCACTATCCAAGTCCTTGAGGAGATGTAAGACCATGTTTGTGCCTACAAAGAGCTTACTATCCAATTCATTGTTTATGTTGAAGCCCCCAGACTTTCTTGAGGAGTTTGGACTTCCCTGGGACAGCTATGGATCACTACAATTCTCCTCAATCTACTAGATTTTACAGGGGTGGAGAACCTGTGGCCTCAAGGCCCACATATGGCCCTCTAGCTCTTCAAGTGTTACCCACTGACTGAATCAAAACTTCACAGAACAAATATCCTTAATGAGAGGATTTATTCTGTAAAACTTGGATTTAGTCAAAAAGCCTCACTTGCGGACCTAGAAGGCCACTTGTGGACTCGAGATGGAAGGTTCCCTACCCCTGCAAGAAGTTCAGAAACTTACAGGATTTGATGAGTTGCTGTAGTAAGGAGCTAAAAGTGCCCAAGGAATACTAAACCACCAACTGATAAACAGATGGTCACCAGGAAAAGCCATGTAGCAAACATAAAGTAACTGACTAGCAAGTATCTGTGAAAATGAAACCTGGAATCAAATATCAGCACAGTTTGAAAAGGTTACCATAAAAATTAAGAGATTTAGTGTTAGGGGTGCATGAGACCCCAAAATACCAACAAGCTGGGTCCTGCTGAATGAATTTGACTCAAGTCTTCTCTCAGCCAAAGAAAAGCAAAGTTTATTAAAAGTTCGCCATATCGGGTAGACTCTTAAGGAGCCTTGGTATCTGTAAGGCTTGTATTGGAAAATTCTATGCTGCTCTCACACCACAGGGAGGCAAGATGAGACCTTATATCCAGAAAGGTTGTGGGAGGGATCTAGGAGTGGTCTAGAGGAGGAGTTTGGGGAGGGTCTTCAGGAGGAGTCTAGGAGAAACTGAGGTCAGACTCCAGAAATTGAGTGAAGTTGCTGGAACTATCTGGAGACTATAGACCATTGTGGGCTAGACTAGTTCAAGGGTATAATGGTTGATTTAGGTATAAATGTTTTGATAGGCTCAAGGGTGGCAAGTAGATGGACAATGAAGGGCTAGGCTAGTAAGAGTGAGAGATTTGGGCCTAGCTATAAGAGAAGGCTTATGGCCTCAGGCAAATATGCCTCATCAAGTGGGAAGATTCAATCAGAGTTCAAGGGGGTTCCCAGGGCCTGTACCTCATCATTTGATAGCATAGTGAATAGAAAACACTGTCAAGTCAAGGAGTCAGGGAGATGAGTTCAGATCCTTCTTCAAAAGCTTACTAACTAGTGAATAGAGCACCAGCCTTGAAGTCAGGAGGACTTGAGTTCAAATTCAGCCTCAGACACTTGACACTTAACTGTCACACTTAATCCCAATTGCCTTGCCTTCCCCACCTCTAAAACAACAAAACAAAACAAAAACAGCTTACTATGTGAGTCTGGTCAAGCCTCTTACATTCTCTTGATGGGGTACAGACTCTGGGAAACCCCTTGAACTCTGATTGAATCTTCTCACTTGATGAGGCATTTGCCTGAAGTCATAAGACTTTCATTATCCCAGGCCCAAATCTCTGTTACTCTTAACCTAGCCTAGCCCTCCATTGTCCAGCTACTTCCCACCCTTGATGCTATCAAAATATCTGTACCCAAATCTCCATTGTCTGTCATCTCCAGGTAGCCTTCAGCTATTTCCCACCCTTAATCCCATTACTAGAGTCTGACCTCAGTTCCCAAGATCCTCCTTAGACTCCTCCTCAGGACCCTCCCCAAACTCCTCTAGATCACCCCTAAGTCTTCCCACAATCATTCTGTATATAAGATTCATTTTGCCTCCAGGAGGGGGTTAAGAGTAATCTAACACAGACTCAATTCTGTGTCAGATTATTCTGGCCTACTTGTCAATACAAGGTTCACAGATACTTAGGTTCCTTAAGAGTCTACTCATTATGGCAAATCTTTCATTAACTTCACCTTGACTGAGAGAAAACTTGAGTTGAATTCAATCAGCAAAACCTGCTGTGTTAGTATTTTGGGGTCTCGAGCAGCCCTAACCTTAAACCTCAACCCTCTCAGTATCAGTTCTTCATCTGTTAAAACAGGGATAATATTAACTTCTACCTCTCAGGGTTGTTACAAGGATCAGCTGAGATTACATATATACAGTGCTTTGCAAACTTTAAAGTGCTATACACAGCACTTAATATTATATCAGTTTAGGAATACACACACACACACATACACCCCATGTCTTCTTGTTAGATAGTATCCTGTATAATATCAAAGAAAATGAAATCAAGAGTTGCATATATATGCAAGGGATCTGACAAAGTCATTGTAGAATATAATCTGTGATTTCATTAGTATGATGGAAACAGAACCCTAAAGCAGGTCCTTGGAAGATGTAAGTATTCAAGTATTGTATTCTTAAAGATGATAGGTGTAAAGGAGGAAAAAGAGAATGAGCGAAGGGAAGAAGAAAAGGAGGAGGAGAGAGGAGGAAGATGGGGAAGGGGAGGAGGAAGGGAAGGAAAAATGAGGAAAGGAGAGAGGGAGGGGGAGGGGAAAGGGGACAGTTACTATGAAAAATTAAAGGGATACATATTCTAAATCATTCCAAGGAGAAGACCACCATCAACACAGCAAAACTTAAGCCCTGGGATTTATTTAGAAATTATTGTTTAATTAACACAATCAATAGAGATAGAGCTGCCTCTTTAACCAGAGTGAACCATCAGTGAAAAGATAAGGAAAAAGAATGGGGGAGGGGGGAAGGAATCAGAATTTCTTTCCCCTGATCTGTGTAATCAGAAAATTCCTGATAAGGAATATTGGGTCTTTTAGGTTACTGATATCTTTCATCTGGCTCCAATTAAGGAATTTTATCACTTACTAAAGGAAAAGAAATGAATTGCAAATGTGAGATATGAAAGAAGCATTTGTATAAATAGTGTGATCACAAAGTGAGTGACTTCTGATGAGGTCAGGGAACCATAAAATGTTGAGGTCTGGGGTTTAGGGGTGCTCAAGACCCCAACCTGACTCAAGTCTTCTCTTAGCCAAAGAAAAGCGAAGTTTATTAAAGTTTCGATAAATTGGGTAGACTTAAGGAGCCTTGATATCTTTGACACTTGTATTGGACAAGCAGGTCAAAATGATCTGACACAGAGTGGGTCTGCACTAGATCATTCTCTGGCTTTCTTTTCTCTGGGAGACAAGATGGGGTCTTATATATAGAAAGGTTGTGTGAGGAATTTATGGGTGGTCTAGAAGGGGAATTTGGGGAAGGTCTTCAGGAGGTATCAAATAAGGTCCAGACTCCAGAGATTGAGGGTGGTAAGTAGCTGGAGATGAGACAATGGAACAGATGGTATAGATATCTTGGGTATAGATATAGAGAGGATCAAGGGTAGGGAATAGCTGGACAATGGAGGGCTAGGCTAGTAACAGAGATTTGGGTGGAGCTATAATGAAAGGCTTATGGCCTCATCAAATGGGAAGATTCAATCAGAGTTCAAGGGGGCTCCCAGAGCCTGCACCTCATCAATCTCTAAGATACCTTCTAGTTTTAAAATTCTAAGATTTTCATATAATAATTATATTTTATAGAGTTAGGATTATTAAATCATATCAGTATAAAAGATGGATCATAAATTAATTCGTAACCTATACAGCTTTCGATTTCATTATTCTTTGGTATGCTCTGACTTACTATCTGTCCTTTGGTTTTGATGGGGATGGGATTTGGACCCCAAAAAGGAAGAGCACCTGGCCTTTGGTCCCTGGTGTTTGCCTCAGGCACTTGGCCCTTCCCAGTTAATCCTTACATTGTAGCACCCCAAGTCTTTACTTGGCCCCGCCCTAGACCACCATTCTGTTCCCAGACTACTTGGCCATTTCTAGATCACAACCATCACAGTCTTCTGGATAAGGGTCTGGCCCACTTGTCAATACAAGTGTCACAAATTGGAGGATTCTTCGAATCTCACCCACCTGGCTGGTGTTCTAATAAACCTTGTCTTTAGCTGAAAGAAGGCTTGGGTTGAATTCAATCGAGACAGGACCTGTGTCATTTGTCGTTGAATTCTGGGGTCCTAGACCTCAACAGTCTCCTCTAACTTGATTATTAACTGTTTAGTTCCTCAGGATGAGTTCAAATACTACTTCTGACACATCCTACCTATAGTGTAATGGATAGAGAACTGGACTTAAAATTTGGAAGACTTAAGTTCAAATCATCTTTCTGAAATGAAACCTGTATGATTCTGGGACAGCCACTTAACCTCTCTTGGTCTCAGTTTTCTCATCAGCAAAATAGGTATAAGAATGATAATATCTATTTTACAGGGATTTTATGAGAATTAAATAAAATAACAGATATAATATCTTTCTCAAATATTAAAGTATTATACAAATTGTAGTTATTATTAGGCAAGTCATGTAATCTGTTTGGGTCTGTTTCCCCCTATATAAAAATGGGGGGGAGGGGGGGTGCTACAAGCAACTTAGATATCTTTCTTCAAAGTACCATTCAGGACCAATAATCCTATTGCCTTCTGGCTCCATTCTATTTTAATTCTTGAAGTTTCTAATTCACTAGGTCTATATCTGCATAATGAAACCTTTGTTTTCCTTCAGGAAACCACTGCCTCCTTCAAGTTGCCTTCCCTGACCAACAACATAAAGTCCTCTCTCCCTACTCATATTTCCTGATGGTCCTTTGTCTGACTCTGTCCATCATCCTCTCACATCTTATCTTATATCTTAAATGTTTGTATAGATGTCATATGCCCCTGAATAGACTTTAACTCCTTGAAGAAAAGGCTTTTTTTCCTCTCTCATCTTTGTAGTTTAATAAATTCTTATTCAATTGAATTCATTTAGTAAGTCATGATAAGGCCATGATCGATTATTATGTATCATTTACATGCTTTTCTAGTATAGAGTTTGTCAACTTATGAGCAATTGAAGAAGCCCTTTGTTTTTAAAGGCAGAATGATGTAGTTAGTGGAAAGAATATTGAATTGGCAGTTTAAGACTACAGATTCAAATCCCGTGCCTCATACTTCACATGTCTGGGTCTCTGTTTCCCCATCTGAAAATAAGGGCCTTTGATCAGATGGCTTTAAAAACTCCTTCTAGGGTGGCTAAATGGTGTAGTAAATAGAGCACTGGCCCTGGAGTTAGGAGGACCTGAGTTCAAATGTGGCCTCAGACACTTAACACAAAAACTAGCTATGTGACCTTGGGTAAGTCACTTAACCCCAATTGCCCTCCCCTTCCCCCTCCAAATCAAAAACAAACTCCTTCTAACTCTCAATCCTATAAGAATAATAATGTAGAAAAGAAAAAAACCAGAATTTTATTGTTAATTGAAGGAGTCAATAATAATGAAGCATTTTTCAACGAATAGAATTTTTCTAAAACAGTTATTTTATTTTGTCAAATCATAACCCAGAGTTTGGCATGGAAATGTGATTCTACAATCCTGCCTTGGTGTGTGTGGGGCAGGGGGGAGGCAGGGGGAAGGGTTGGGTCTAAATTACCAGAAAGTATTTTGTAATGCTCATTTACCAAGAACAAAACTATATTTATTTAAATTGTTGAAATGTGGACTTCATCCTTTCCTGTATAACTCCCACTGAAATTCTGTAAATCCCCCAGAGCACAGACTGACAAGTCACACCCTTGTAGTAAGTGCAGCAAAGCTTGCTGTGAGCTCTAATTCAACTGGCTGATGGGAGATCACACAAACTCAATCCTCCTCAATTTCCTATCCGAGATGTATGCACATAATATCAGCTCATATTCATTTTACCACTGGGAAAAACAAAAGACAAAAAAATCTTCCGACCCCATGCAATCTAAAAATGTATACCTTGAAATATATGAGTGAATGAAATTTCAGTGTATAGGCTTAAAGGGTAAGTCCTCCTCCCCTCCCCCACATCCCCAAAAGCCAGACATGCTGGTGAACAAAGCTGCCTATTCTTCAATTGGCAGTATAGGCCAAGCCTTACCCTTCCTCAGTGTTCATACTAAACTGTCTTCCAGCATTTTCCTTATTTTCCTGAACTTAAGTTCAAAATGGTGTACAAGCTCATATCTACCTGTCTCATGGTTTTCTACTCACCTTGACTAACTAGCAGGATCAGTTACCAATAAACAGAATAATCAATATGGTGTGATTTAAAGAGTGCCAAGAAATCCCTCTTCCCCTCTTCAAATATCTCCACTATCAGTCTGTCATAGGGAGATTCATTCCTTCTTGAAGGCTTTTTAGGATTAGGGAGTCTGTGGTTAATTAAAATGAAAATATTCCTGGAAGAAACAGATAATCCAGGAGTTAGTACCAGCTTCTGTTTTAGTAAAGAATTGCCTACTGAGATTGAGGTGTCCCACTAAATAGGCCAAGAGTAGGGAAAATTTGAAAAGGGAACATGGGAGACTTTCCAAAACAAATTTTACTTTTTGTACTTTTTCTGGGAATGGGGAGAGAGTGCAAGAGAGAACAAGGAAGTTGCTTACTATATGACTTAGGGGATGTTTGCTGGCTCACTTTGAAGATGTCATCCAGCATTGACTCAGACAAAAGTAGTGAGTGACCCTATAAATTGTGGGGTGAGATGGACCTTTAACAGAATGGATGCTAAAGCACGAGAAAGTAGATACCAAGGTTTTAGACATAAGAGGTTTGTTGTAGGCCTGAGCCCTCCTACAGTGGAGCTTTTCTACCTATATTTCCCAAGAGACCCACCAGAAGTAGTACTCACCCCACCCCCAAACAGCCATCCTTGCTTCCAGACTAGGCCTTACAGTCATTGTCCAGAGGAATAGCCCTTATGGAGATTTGACCTGGCAATTGGCATTGGAAAGATGGTCACTGAAAATAAAAAGTCCTTGACATCATTGTTGGGTTCAAGGGATATGGTTTTATCAAAGGAAATAGCGCTAAAGAAGATACATTTTTATATGCCTTGCCATGGCACCTTAAGAACCATTGGGCCTTTCTATCTGAGTTGCATATTAAACTTAATATATTTGATGCCTTCTCCTATTCTAATTCAGACTCCTAGAGAACAGAAATTGTTTTGCTTTCCTCCTTGTATCCCCAGTTCTTAGCAATTGCTTGGCACATCATTAATAAGTGTTTTCTGTCCCATCTGCCCAGTCCCACTTAATCATCAATTTATTCCTAGACTGACTTCCTTATCATGCCTTTTCTTTAATTCTGTGCATCTCGGGCTCCAGTTCACCTTTTTCTCTTCCCACTTTCAGAATTTAAAAGATTTTCTCCACTTCTTTCTTTTGGGCCAAGTAGGAACGGTTACTTCTAGTTACTAATGGGGTCTTTGTGTACACAAAGGACTGAAATAAGACTCAGCTACATTTCAGAGGATCAGCGAACCCAGTCTTCTTTGGACATTTCCTCAAAGGAATTGGGGAAGGACTCCGCGGTCATGTACTGAACAGTGGAAAAGGGAGAGAGAATTTCAGAAGTTTCCTCTCCTCTCCTCCCTCACCACTCGTTCTGCCTCATCTGCACTAGGAAATGCATTTTTGGGTAGGCAACTGCCCCTAAAACGAGGGCTGGATTTAGTCCAGTCCTAAATCAAGATGTACAGTTGTCTGTAAAATGAGGCCTGGACTAAGTCATTCTTAGAATGACCTTCCTTCCAGTTCAAAATGCCATGGTCCCATCAAGGTCCCCATGATCCCCTCTCCCCAGAGCCCAGGCTTGGGGGAAAGGTTGATGGAGCAGTTTCATGCAGCACTGGTCAAAAGGGGAGGGAAGAAAGAAATGTAGGGAATGCAACCAGTATGTGGACTCAATGAGGAAGCAAGACATAGGGGAAAAAACACTGAAACTAAATATCAAAAGATTTCATTTGAATTTTGGCTTTGGCCCCTCACTAGCTGTGTGATCTTGGACAAGTAAAATGACTCCTCTAAAACTCAGTTTACTCATCTATAAAGTGAGGGGTTTAGGATAGATCAAGGGTCAGTAGCTTAGAGTCAATGAAATTATTTTTTAAAAAATTAATAATTTTATTTCAATATAATTTTCCTCATTATCTTAAGTATTTTATTTTACACATTTAAAATCATTATTCTGAGAAGGGATATGGTGGCTTCACTAGATCATCAAGGATCCATGATACAAAAATGGTTATTTGATGATAAAAAAAAAAAATAGTTATATCCTAACAGCATCAACTGTCTTCTTATACTCTGTGTTCATTTTAATAAATTGCAATTAGAAAAAAAAATACAGATAAGTGTTTTGGTGTAAGGGAAATATGTGGAGGAGGGGAAAGAGGGAACATGATAGATAGAGATCAGGGCTTAGTTTTAGGAATGCCTTATTATCAGGCCCATCCCTGACATGTATAGCTTAGAGACCTTGGCAAGGTCACTTAACCTATCAGTGCCTCCCATCAAGTAAGTCTGTAAGTTGTAGAGAAAGTACTAAATTGTGCTAGAGAGATTTTTTTCATGGGGAGGTCCCTTCACCAATAGCATCTTACGTCCACTCAAATCATATAAATAAGTAATGATGAAACCCCATTCACGATTCCTTTCAAATTGCCCCTCCCCTGGATTGATATTTATTTCTTTACCCTTCGAAAATCTTAAAACCCTCAGAAAGAGGCACCATGTAAATATATTTCTTGTTTCAGTGAGACAAGGGAAAAGCCCAGGAATCTCCTCTTCAGGTGATGCTCACCTCCATTCAGAAAAACAAAACAAAACAAAAAAAAAAAACCAAACAAAAAACCAAATCCTAAACTAAATTAACCAACATACACACACACAAACCACTTAGTAAATCACTTAAGTGATTTAAGAATCATCAAGGTCTCTGAATGGCACAAAGTCTTTCTAAAGCTGCAAAACAGGGACACAGCCAAATTCTTATCAGTATGCCCCACATCAATGGCCTGGTTCCTTTCCAGTACTCCTACATCCTGGACGACTTGCTGGGGAAATAATATTACAGTATATTATTAAGCATTTTTCAAAAGTGAATTATTTCTTTGGCATTTCCAAACAAGTGCAGCCCACAGGTTTTCCAACAGGCTAGATTTCTAGTACTGTGAGTGGCTCAGAAAACGCAGCTGAGTAGCTGGAAGTTGGTTCTCCATCCTGGCTGAAATTGATTGTCTATTTTTTCATCTCTCCTCCCCCAAAGCATTTTAATTAGTCCCAATCACCCCAGGAGAGGATTGCAGCAAGCACTGCATTGGCTCCGAAGGCAGAGGCTGTATCTAAATGTAGCAGAACAAGCATACAATGGAAAAGATATTTCTGGCCATTGTGCCAATCCATCCAAATTTCCCCCTGATTGATTCAGCTGCAGTGCATCAAAGCTGAGGGAGGAGATTGCAAGAATCCAGGATGGTCGAAGCAAGTCAAACTGGCTTGCTATGTATTGCAGTCCTCTTGTTTCTATGACTTAGCTACTTTTGCAAACCTCCATTCCTAGTGATGGAAATATTCAGTTAACTGACAAAATTTTGAACTTATCATCTTAGAAAAAACTAAGAAGGTTTGCAGCGATTGTCTATATATTGATTTCCCTTACAGTTCTGGGTATATCCCTACTGGCATTTAATTAGAATATAATGGTCAGTGTATGCTATGAACCATGAGATCTTGGGCTCTGGAGGACCCATACCAAACCAACATCATAAAAAATCTGAAAATCTTATAAAGCATTTGCCTAGAATAAATGGCCTCAGATCCCCTTTTTATCTTGAGGCATTGACCCAATCATAATGGTTTACTGATATAATTTAATTGCAATTACTTTTGCAGATTCTGTAGCTCTTCACGGAAACATTACTGTCTTTATCACTCTTTTCCAAGGAAATTTGTTTTGTTTTGTTTTGTTTTCATCTGACCCTCCAAACTATTTTATTCTGTGTGCAGATGTTGGTGGCAGGATGTTTGAAAATTCCCTGGCATAGGCACAGGGCTGTCTTTCTAACAAAAATAAACAAATCACTAAATGTTTCAGGGGAAGAAAAAAATTCAAAAATAGCTTTTAACTTAGGGAACTGATTTGAATCAGAAATCTAGTCTTTCTTATTGTAGTGAAGTCATTACTGTTCCATATTCAAATGTGATTAGAAAGCATTTTCAGCATTATGGGTATGGGGAAAGACCAGTTTCCCATTGAGGCAAATGGCCTCCAGCTGCCTTTTAGCAATTTGAGACCAAACAGGCAGAATCTGGAATTTTTACTCCCAATTTTTTATCCTAACAGCCATTCTAGCTGGAATTATGTTATTTGGGGAGTAGGGGTGGGGAAGATTGCTGTTTATTTGTTTTCTTCCTCTTAAATGATGCCATTAACCTCAGAGAGAAAGCAAACTCAGAAACTAATCTGGAAAAAGATTTAGTGATTCAAAAAAGGCAACTGCATATCAGTCATTCCTGTCCAGATACAAAGAAGGAGTAACTAACCCACAGTCCTGCCCTATCACCATGAGTGAGAATTTAAATATGGAATAGTAATAGTAGCTAGGTGGCACAGTGGTTAGTGTGCCAGGTTGCACAGTGGTTAGTGTGCCAGGTTGTACAGTGGTGAGAGTGCCAGGTCTGGGGTCAGGAACTCATTTTCCTGAGTTCAGATCTGGCCTCAGACACTCACTGGCTATGTGACCCTAGACAAATCATTTAACCCTGTTTGCCTAACTTTTGTGTCTGTTAAATGAGTTGGAGAAGGAAATGACAAAACACTCCAATATCTTTGCCGTGAAAATTCCAAATTCAGTCGTGAAAGGTTAGACAGGACTGTACAACTACAAAGACATTATCATAATCATTACCTTAAGTTTAATATACAGGGTATTATTAAAGCTCCCCTTTGAATAAGACACTTATTCTTGCTAGATTTCCATTACCTTATATGTAAAACAGCTATGAATGTATATGAGTATGAGGAAGACAGGGTATAGAAGGCTTCTTAAGACCTTTCCAGCTCTAGTCCTATGATCTTCTGATGGGCAAGACACTCTGTAAAGTACTAGTTCATACTGTAGATTGTTAGCATCACTTATCTATCCACATGCTCAAAATCCTAGATTTTGCATTATAGTAATAGAAGTTCTATTGCCCTTGACATAGAACTAAAATTTCTTGTGCTCTTTCCATGTGATCTTATACCTGACAACATTTTCCTCTGTTTCACATTCAATTAAATAAAATAAATCATAGATACCTACATGAGTGATATTTAAACATTATACATGAAGGCCTTATCCCAATTCATTTCCTATCTCAGAAGGTCAGAAAAGTCATGGTCCTGAGGCTTGGAAATAAGATGGGACACTGTTAAATGACTCAATTAGGTAGGCTAAACAAAGAACAAAGAAGTAGGCTGTACATCTGGAAATAGTTTCATCCTTTTGAATTCACACAATGGCTTTCAATTGATTCAGCCTGTACACAAAGTAGGCATTTTTCTTGATTATGAAAAGGGACAATATTGCATTTTATGATGTTACAGAATTCTTTCTTATCTACCCTTATCTACAGTCCCTCAAATACAACCTTTGAAGGGCCTCTTCACCCTTATTTCTCTTTTGGCATGTCTAAGAAAGAAAGTACCCCTGGATCACTCATTATCTGCCCCAATAGTAATCGGTAAAGGATTGTCAATGATGTTAACATCTATGGTGATTCTCAATGCAAAGTGGTACTGAAAATGACTTTCTGTTTATTTGAACTCATATTGAAATGGTCAATAAATTGATTTATGATTATCAAAACCAATGAGAATACAGTCTATTTTGTTTATACTTGGTCTACAATAATTGGGACTTTAAAAATGATGGTAGCTGATCTGCAAGCACCTAAATTGGACATTAGTTGGAAGGGGATGTAGAAAGGGAACAAGAGAGAAAGAGTGAGGGAAAAAAAAGGGAGACAAAAATTTTCAAGTATAGAAGCATGAAGAGGGAAATTTAGAATCCTAAATGAATAGATACATAAAGAAACGAATGAATAGGTAAATGAAAGAGAAAACGGTTCCTTTGGATGATGGCGTATGCTGTGAAAAGCTGATGGCACTGAGAGACAAGAGAAATTGAAGTTCATAGTAGACTAAAGGATTTTCCACTAAATCAGGAATAATAAAACCTCTACAGAAAATATGTACATGCATACACATATATGGGCATGTATGTGTATATAGGCATATGTGTATATATGCATGCATGTATGTGTCTATGAATATATGCACATATGTATGTGTGTATGTATGTATGTATGTATGTGTATATAATGATTACAATGAACAAGACCTTGCTCACAAAGCCTGAGGGACCCCTGTTTTGGAAGCCAGCAGTGAGTTCCAGGGCTGGGCTTCAGCTGCCGTGGAGGAAGAATCCTAGGACCTGAGCAGTCCAGAAAGCTTCTGGACAACACTGCCTTTGACTTCAAGAAGCTGGTGGATCAGTGCAAGAACCAGGGGTCTGGGCTCCCAGAGGAATCACTACGACCCCCCAATTTATGGGCAGCTCTTTGCTCTGTACTTATTACACTGTAACATAAATAATGCCAGTCTCTTTGAAAATGAATTCTTCTGGGTTGAAAACCTGCAAATTCTGAGCTTAGGAGAAAGTAGTCTGTAAAACAGAGTCTGGGAGAGAGATTTCTCAGGATTCTCTATGATCTTCAGCTTACACCAGTGATATGAGACCATTCACCCCATCATAGAAGCACTCAGAGATATCACAGGAAGATGAGTCTTTGCAATGATTTCTCTGGTATACACTTTGATCATGGATGATGATTTCTCAGTACTATACTGAGGCATTGAAGGCCCTGGAATATGATATTCCAGAGGTCAAAGAAGCTGGAATTAAAACCAAGAATCACCTACCCAGCAAAACTGAGTATCACGTTTCAGGGGAAAATATGGTCATTCAGTGGAATAGAGGACTTTCAAGTATTCTTGAAAAAAACCAGAGTTGAATAGAAAATTCGACATTCAGATACAAGAAGCAAGAGAAACATGAGAAGGTAAACAGAGAAAAGAAATCATAAGGAACTTATCAAAGTTGAACTATTTATATTTCTACATGGAAAAACGATAATTGTACTTGATGAAACTTTTCTCAGTATGAAAATAGTTGAAGGGAATATACATATATGTACGTACGCGCGCGCGCACACACACACACACACACACACACACAGAGAGAGAGAGAGAGAGAGAGAGAGAGAGAGAGAGAGAGAGAGAGAGAGAGTCTTTATTGGAGGGTATATAGGTGTATGAATACATATTTGAATGTGTATATATATGTTTACAGGTATACATAGATATGGCCACAGGACCAATTTAATAGGAAGGGATGATACTTAAAAGGTGAAATTAAGAGGTGACAGAGGAATATAATGAGAGGAGATGTGGAGAGACAGAATGGGGCAAATTATCTCATATAGAAGAGGCAAGGGAAAATGGGCACAATGGACAGGAAGAACTGGAAGGCATAAGGGAATGGGTCAACCTTATACTCATTGAATTTGGCTCAGGGAGGGAATGACATACATATTAAATAGGGTATCTCACCCTACAGGAGAGTAGGGGGGAAGGGGATGAGAGGGGGGATGATTGAAGTGAGGGCAGGCTTGGGGGGAGGGAAATTGGAAGCACCCACTTTTGAAAAGGGACAGGATCAAAGTAGAGAATAGAACAAGTGGGAGGTGGGATAGGAGGGAGGGAAATATAGTCAGTCTTTTACAATAGATCTACTATGGTAATGTTTTACATAGCTACACATGTACAACCTATATTGAATTGCTTATCTTCCCAGTAAGGGTGGGTGATGAGGGAGGAAGGGTATGAATCTGGAACTCAAAGTTTTAAAACCAAATGTTTAAAAAATATACATACTATTATTAATTGTTAATACTATTTTACATGTAATAGGGAAATAAGAGGAAGAGGCATCCTGGGGATCGCTATTTTGGGGAGGTGGATAGGGGGAAAATGGGAGAAAATTTATAACCCCAAATCTGGCAGAAACGAATGAAGTAAACCAGAAGTTAATAAAGCATTTGAAAAAAAAAAGAAAAGAAAAGTCACTTCTGCTCAAGATCAAACTAGGAAATCCTGTACACTGATCAATCTGGAAAGGTAATGTTTTCATTTTGTTCTGTTGGATGAAGCACCCCTACATTTTTTATTAAAACATGGGATAGGGGCAGCTAGGTGGCACAGTGAATAGAGCACTGGCCCTGGAGTCAGGAGGACCTGAGTTCAAATCAGGCATCAGACACTTAACACAAAAAACTAGCTGTTAGACCTTGGGCAAGTCACTTAACATCAATTGCCTTCTTAGTGGAAATGCAAATTTAAAGATCTTCCCTGCCCCTAGGCCCTTTCATCGGCTTAAGAGACTCTGAGAACCTTCCTAGATTTGAAAATATACTCTGCCCCCTAATAGGCCGAATGTAGTTTCGTGGAGCCTGTGGCAGGAGGCTTTGTTTTCAGGAATGCCCATACCTTGATGCTCTGTGATTGGGGAGTGGGTCAAGAGGGTGGTTACATTCTCTGACCCAGGAGAAGGCTATATAATCCCTGATGTGAGGCTTTGCGGCTCACCTTGAGAAGTGTTGTGTGATTCGACTAGATGAGACTCTGGGCAGCTGTTGAGAGGCTCCAGCTTTGAAAACTCAGATGTTGATGCTTCCCTCTCTGGTAACTGATTTGGTATGTATGTAATGGTTGGACAGTTTGGAAGCCTGTATGCTTGATCTGTTTCTCTGTCTTGTAACTTCTGCCTGTATACTTTAAAGTTCAGGGTGCTGACTTTTTCCCCTGAACTAGGTAAACGATATATGTTTGTTTGATTAAAGTAAGCTTGTTAACCCATTTTGAGTTGATTTCCTTTTGAAAAGCAGATCTAAGAACCTGTGTTGGCAGCCACACTGGGGATGTTGGGGTGCTTGCTGCTACATGCTCCAACAAGCAAAAAAAAAACAAAAAACGGGATAAACTATATATTTCAGATATGTATATTTTTGGTCCTAAAACATTGTGCTGAATTCACATTCAGAGTACAATAGTATTATGTGGTTATGTTATATTCTGTAGTGATTCCTGATGGGGAAACCTACCTGTCTCCACCAATGGATTTAAAATGTAGTAGACTGGCAAAGATAATTATCTCCTTATGAGCAAACTGCCTTGGTAAATCTTAACTCTTCTCTGCTCATGTTTTCTGTGCACCCACTGGGGCAGTGAGGAACATGCTGTGAGAGGGGACAAAGGCCCTGAAAGAAACAGGTTTTTCTAAGTGTTGAAGGAAATGTAATTTCAGTGACATTAATGTTTACACTTAAAAAAAATTCAGTGAATGAGTAGAGGTAGGAGATACAGACACACTGCATTTTAGAAATTAAACTTTCATTGCTACCTTCTGTTTTTATATCCTTGTTCTTCCACTATTTCAGAACTACTTCTAAGGGAGAGTCTACCTTAGAAAATTGAGTCTTCACTCTTAAGAAATGCGACTTAACTGTAGCAGCAAGCACTCCAGCATCCCCAGAGTGGCTGCCAACACAGGTTCTTCTGCCTTTGTAAAGGAAAGCAACTCAAAATGGGTTAACAAGCTTACTTTAATCAATCAAACATAGATCATTTACCTAGTTCAGGGGAAAAAGGTCAGCACCCTGAACTTCAGAGCATATGGACAGAACTTACAAGACAGAGAAACAAACAGATCAAGCAGACAGGCTTCCAAACTGTCCAACAATTACATCAATACCAAATCACAGTTACCATCTCGGGAAGCATCAACATCTGGGTTTTCAAAGCTGGGGGGCGGCTCTCAACAACAGCTTCCCAGAGTCTCATCTGATCAAATCACACAACACTTCTCAAAGTGAGCCCCAAAGCAAAGCCTTTTATCAGGGTTTATATAATCTTCTCCTGGCTCAGAGAATGTAACCACCCTCTTGACCTACTGCCCAATCACACAGCATCAAGATGTGGTCATTCCTGAAAACCAAGCCTCCTACCACAGGCTCCAAGTGACCACATTCAGCCTTTTAGGAGGCAGAGCATATTTTCAAATTAAAGAAGGTTCTCAAGAGTCACTTAAGCCAATCAAAGGGCCTAGGGGCAGGGAAGATCTTCAAATCTGCATTTCCATTATATTAACATAGAGAACACTTTGATGCCATATTTTCTAGTATTTCAGATATATGCATTAAGAATAGATAATATAAAATATGCTTCTGGTCACATCCCACCCTAAATTTTACAACCTAGCTGGCTTTATACCCACCCCTAGTACCAGCTGCTGTGCTTCTTCTATGTGCAAAACGCTTTTTTTTTTTTGCCTTTTGGAGGGCAATTAGGGTTAAGTGACTTGCCTAAGGTCTCACAGGTAGTTTTTGTGATAAGTGTCTGAGGCTGGATTTGAACTCAGGTCCTCTTGGGCTGGTGCTCTATTCACTGAACCACCTAGCTGCCCACAAAACACTTTTGTTAATTATTAGGAAAAAATACAAACCAAAAAACAAAGAAAAATAAGACTTCCTGCCCTCAAGGAGATTACAATCTACTAGGACAGGTGAGAAATGTAAGCATATATGCAAAATGTAAAATATAATCCTCCCCAGTTTAAAGAGAAAAGTTGTGGGTGATGATGATAATGATACATTTTTAGAGCACTTACTACATACCAGGCGTTATGCTAAAGCACTTAATTATTTTCTCATTTGGTCTTCACAACCACTTTCTGAGGTAGGTGCTTATATTACCCTCCTTTTGAAGATGGGGAAACTGAGGCAAATGGGTGCTAATTGATTTACCCTGGGTCACACAGCTAGTAAGTGTCTGAGGCCAAATTTAATTGACTCCAGGCCTAGCACTTAAACCACTGTGCCATCCAGCTGGCCCACATTTCTTCACTCATCCACATCTGGTTAAAATCTTTTTTTGTTGTTCAGTTATTTCAGGTATATCCAACTCTTGAAGACCGATTTGATCCCACCTCAGGTTTTCTTGGCAGTGTCATGAATAAAATCTCCAAAAGCCAGCATTTCCAGGTAATTAATGATCAATTTATTAATTTGGTTAGCTAAAAAGCAATACATTTATGGTCAGTGGTTTTTTTCCCCTTAAACAAAGATAGAAGGGAGACTCTGAAACTCTTTGAATTAGATGTGTATCTTCTGAACAAGGAACTCACCTGACAAATGAAACTTAACCCTTTTTGGGTTGGATGTGGGATGGTTTGGATGAGGATGTGGGCTAAAAGCTCCTCCAGCTAAGAGAATTGTGGTTGAAGCTCAGTAGCTTCCAACAATCTGGGCAGGGGAAGCCATTTCTGTTTTACCTTTCTGGCTAGTTTCCTACTTGAGCTGGGTTGCCTTAAACTATAATGGAGGGTCTAAAAGGACAGGGGTTCCTCCCCTAAGGTAAAATCTCACCCAGACTGGATTCTGTTTATACTAGAAACAGAAATTGGTTTCCCAGTTGGGTGTGTTACCTCCCAACCTAGTTAATGACTGGGTGGAGTGAAATCCCTCCCAGCCTACTTAAGAACTTGTGCCTTGGGGGCTAGGAGTATCGAAGGACTGACTTTTTAAGCAGTAGAGCCTTAATAGAAATAGGAGGAAAATGATGGACTTCAAATTGATAATTAGACATTAACAAAATTAAATGATATAAATTTCTCTTATAAAAATAGTAAAATGATTTGCCATTTCCTTCTCTAGCTCAATTTGCAGATAAGGAAACTGAGGCAAATAGGGTAAAGTGATTTGCCCAGGGTCTCACAGCTAGTTAGTATCTGAGGCTAGATTTTTAAGGTAGTGAGTGGGAGAGGTGAAAATTTCTTAGTTTATATCCTAAAATCAAGTAAGGTTTCTTGTGGGAACAGGCCTGAGTTTTGGTTTAACCCTTCCCCCTTCTTTACTACTGACATATCAGCATTAAGCCCTTTAGGAATCTCTTAGGACTCTTTCCCCTTCTTCACTTTAGCATTTGCCAAATAAGGATATGTGCACTTGGATTGGCTATAATGTCTTTTTCAGTCCCAGACTGTAAGCCTGCTTTCCAGCCAATGGGAGCAAGCAGTAGTGGTGGGAGCTGGCTTGACTGCATTAGGGTGAAGCCTTGCTTTATCTTCTGCAACATGCCTCGTTCCATTGATCTGCACTAGTGGAAGGGATGACCTTTTCTTAAGAGAACTGAATAGAAATTTCCTGTTCATACCTGGAGATACCTCTGGCTTTTAATTTTTAGGGTTCCTATAGCCCACACAGTAGGAACATGAATCTTCCCAACTCAACTAGTTGCTGCCAATAAAAGTTTAAGGGTTTATTCACTATTTCTGAGGCCAGTTTGAAGTCCAGGCCCAGTGTTGTAATGGCTGAGAAACCTAGCAGCCCTCAAGTCCTTATTGCTATTTGCTTTTGTTATTGCTAGTATAGCCTTCTACCCATCTCATGTCTCTAGTATCTCCACTTTCCAGTACATCCCTTGCAAATATGCCAAAAGAAACTTCCCAAAGCAATAGACTGAACATGTCACCACCTAACTCAGAATCCTGTAGTGACTCCATCTTGCCTAAACTAAAATTAAAAACTCCTTTAGCTTAAGGTCCTCTGTAATCTAGTGCCCACTTACTGCATAGGCATCATTTTATATTATCCCCCTTTATGAACTCTGTGTTCCATACAAAGTACACTAGTCACTATTTATCAAACTTCTATTTTCCTTCACTTCTCACCTGATGGTGCTCCTATCCCTTATCAGCTCATCCAACAGGCTGCAAGATCAAGCCTAGTTACTCATTGTCCCTGGAGTCCCTTTTTCACATTATTTGGAGAAGGCGGAAAGTGAGCAGTGGACAGCTCCTTACAGGTCATCCATTTAGAAAGGGCGCCAATAACAGCCATCTCTTCATTTTTCGTCAGATGTCATCATGCCTAGAGGGCAGGTACCCTCACCCCACCCCTTTTGAGCTTTTTATACATTCTCTTCCTTCCTTAAATGATCAGTTCCTTGAAGTCAGGGATGCTTTTTTTGCCTTTCTTTATATCCTTAGTGCTTAGTAGGTGCTTGACAAAGGTCTGTCATTATTAAGTCATGTTTTTCAATTGTAGGGTTTTCTTGGCAAATATTAAAGAGGTTTGCCATTTCATTCCCCTTCTCTTTTTATAAATGAGGAACTAAGGCAAATATAGTTAAGTAACTTGCCCAAGGTCACACAGCTAAATAAGTGATTGAGGTCAGATTTTAAGTATGGAAGATGAATCATCCAGAATCCAGGCTCTGAGCTCTATCCATTGCAGCACCTAGCTGCTGCCAATAGAGGTTTATTGACTATTTCTCTTGCTTTCATGCATTTGCACAAGCTGCCCTCCTCCCCCAATACTGTAATACATTCAAGTGTGTGGTTGTTAAATTTTCAGTGTATATCCTGGAAATCTTCAAATAGTACAAATGGGTGTTTGATTTATTATTTTGTTGATTGTCTAGGTTTAAGAAAGTTATAGAAAAAATGTTAATAATGCTGATTAAGCTTAAAGTGGTTTGCTGTATCTCCAGCACCTTCTGGCTCCAAGGTCCAGTAACAAAGAATCACTTTGTGGATGACAGTTCATCTAATCATCCTTATCCCCAGTTTTTTTATTTGTTGGAAGGAGATAGTTATCCATTCTGTTTCACAGGGCTATTTATGTGGAAATGGCCAGGCAAAATGTGTCAAAAGTGAAACTTGAATTCAGGTCTTCATAATTACAGGACTAAAACACCAAATTGCCCTAATTCAACAGTTAGATATGACCTTATTTAGGGTGATGTCTACACAAGCATGTTAAGACTTTCCCCAGTGGAATTGGGCCAAGCACAATTTGTTTCATAGACCATGAAAACAGCTAAAACTGATACTGTGGTAAGACACTGAAGATGCCAAGTTCATCCACTGCATCCCAGGTCATCAATAGTTGTCCTGACTTTTGTCTTACCACTGGATTTTGATGACTCTGGAAGAGAGTGTGAGGCTGGTGATTTTGTGCAGCTCTGCCTCCCTTAAATCCAATGAATTAAGGAATCATCTGATAATGTCATTGGTCCTCTTAGGAAACAAAAGACAAACAAGAACAATATGAGGTTATTATTCCAAGAAGAATATTTGCTCTTTCTTTTCTAGTTTCCACCCCTCACTGTTAGGAGTGTCCTGACTTCTAGATGATTAGGGGTAGTAGAAACTATGGGCACTGAAACTGTAGATTTGAATTAAAAATCCATAGACTTAAAAAAAAATCAGATCATAGACTTTTGAGTTGGAAAGGGTTTAAAAGTAATTTGGTGAAACATTCTCATTTTGTAGAGAAGAGATCCATTATTTAGTGTTTAATTTAATTTAAAGTTAATTGACTTTTCCCAAGTTCACAGAGGTAGTAAGTAGTAGAGATTGCATTCAAATTCAGATCTTTTTAACTTCAAATCCAGTGCTCTTTCTATTGTTATTTTACTATCTCTCCGAAGGCCAAACATTAGCTGTGAGATCTTGGGTTGGTCACTTAACTTAATTTGGCCTTTCTTTCCTCATCTGAAAGGTGACAGGGTTGGAGGAAGTGATCTCAAAGGTTCTTCATAGTTCTAACAATTAGGATGGATCATCAGCTGAGGAGGAGAGGATGATCAACATTCTGTGGTAATATGTGGGAACCTTCAGACCATGGATGGTTCCATCAAGGAGAAGACAATGGGATGAGATAATGGACTTTGGATAGCTGTCATCCAGAATCTTGGGGATTTCCTTGAGGGAGAAATTGTTTATACACCACCATTCCTTCTCAACCTCCAGCTCAGTGCTTTGGCTTGTTACTAAATGGGCATTAAGTTAATAAATGTTTGTTCAATTGAACTGAAGGAGATGGATTGGGATAAAACTGTTAGGGTTGGATGAATGGAAAAGGAAGGGAAGAGTCTATCTAGGTATACTATTGTCCTTTTTCACTCAGTTAACCTAAAAAGACCAAAGGAGATTTTACTTTCTGGATTAATCTCAGGAATTCTAGTTTGAATTCAAAGACAACTGAAAGGTTCCTTTCTCCCCTCCCTCATCCCAAACCTGCTTGCAATCTCTCAAAATTCCATTTCCTAGAAAAAAGCCTTTGATTCTATAAGTAGAGGTAGCTCTTAAATGCAAATGTGGCTAAGAGTTAGCACTTTAGTGTGAATACTATAGCTTAAACATGTAGATGATGGCATTGGGCTCCTTCCAATTTTGCTTGGTCTTGAAGGGCTAGAGACCAGGAAGGCCTGGCTCCTTAAAGTGGAGCAAGAAATTTGAGGGATAAGGAAGTGGGGGACCATGATGAAGAAGACAGATAAAATCTCTGAAACTTACTTCCAACTTTGCTCCAACACAATACATATCTTGTCCTATGGGGACACAAAAACAGAAGACCAGATGATCATTACTTTCTCCTATCTGTAGTATTTGAAGAGGGTTAGGGTTGCTCTGGAAATCCCAAAATATCGACATACCAGGTCCTGCCAAATGAATTAGACTCAAGTCTTTTCAGCCAAAGAAAAGTAAAATTTATTAAAAGTTAGCTTGCATTAGACAGAGTTAGCTTGCATTAGATATTAGACACATGGTGTGAGATGGGGTCTTATACACACAAGGTTGTGGGAGGAATCTAGGGGTGGTTTAGAGGAGAAGTTTGGGGAGGGTCTTCAGGAGGAGTTAATGAGGTCAATGAGTGATTAAGGGTGGGAAGCCACCTGGAGACTACAGACCATGGTGAGCTAGGCCAGTTCAAGGGTGGGAAGTCTAGTAACAGACTTGCCTCATCAAATGGGATGATTTAATCAAGAGTCAAAGAAGGTTCCCAGAGCCTGTACATCAAGGACTCAAGGAGAACTCGAGGGGGCTCCCAGAGCTCAAACCTCATCAATATTGATAAACCTAAGAATCTCTTAAACTTGCACTACCTTGCTTTGAGATTGGTACAAGTTGGGTCCTGAAGTAAAAAAAAAAATGTATCTCTAAAGCAAGTGCAACTTTTCAGAGGGCTCTAGTCCTCAAGTAAATAAGAAAAAGTTCTTAAATTTCATGGAGTTATGTAAGTTAGACTTGAAGGTATTCTAGACACCATCTAGTACAAATCCTTCATTTTACAGATGACAAAACTAAGTGCCATAGAGGTTAAATGACTTATTCAAAGTTCTGAATTTACTAAGAAAAAGATCTGGGATTTGACCCAGATAAGATGATAACACATTTTGTGACCTTTTATTTTGTTGTAGCCACTAAGATGCAGCTATTTATTTTTTAAATCAGTTGTAAAGTGCACCAATAAGAGTGATGGATTTAGAGCAATACAACAAAATTCAAGTTTATTTCAAACTGACAGATAGCAATGGCTAATAGATTTCAATACAATAAACGAATGATTATGTTTGCCAATGTTAACATTAGCTTACAAAGTGGAGTTGTCTTTGCTTGGCTATGAGTATTGCTTATAAGTATTATATTTTTCTTCTGTTATCAGAAAGGAAGAGAAGAGCTAGTGATAGTTTTGCCAAAAAAAAAAAAAAAAAAAGGAACAAAAAAAGAATTAAAACTTTTTTTTTTTTTTTGCGATTTTTGGAGGGCAATTGGGGTTAAGTAACTTGCCCAAGGTCACACGGCTAGGTTCTTTTCGTCTGGGTGTGCGTTAAGTGTCTGAGACAGGATCTGGACTCAGGTCCTTCTGACTCCAGGGCCCACACTCTACTCACTGCACCACCTAGCCGCCCCGAAACATTTCTTAATGTTCAGAAGATAGGAAAAGGAATTTTAGGAGAAAATAAATAAGCAGGATAGTTTGGGAAGGAAAATGTTGAATTTCTTATTTATTTTAAAAACCCAAGCTGTATACTATAGCAATTTGTAGTTTCATGGACGAGCCTCTTAAAAAAAATCAAAAACTACTTTGTATATAAAAAGTCTCCCTCTCTCTGTCTTTTTTTTTTTTGAAGGTAAAGAAATATTTTTAAAAATTACCTTGTATAACGAAATTATGAATATTCTTCCTCTCCACACCCCCTGCTGTTTTCTAAATTTCAGTCCCAGTTTAGGCCTTAGCTTTGGAATACTGCTTTGCAATCTTTGGAATATTGGTATGCACAACAAAAATGTCTAAAGAACAAGGATTGTTCAAGGTTAAGGAGGGGAAAAGGTATTTGGTTTCAATATTCCCTTAAGAGATTTTTTAGAATTTCTTCCTTGTTTCCATGTCCCACGAACCTATTCCCTATTATTGCTTTTCCTACTTAGGATTTCTAACTTCAGTTCCACATCTGGACCTGTGCTATCCGATAGTGTCCTGTGCTCTGATTCAGTCTTCTCTTTCTTTATTCCCTCCCTCCCTCTCTCCATTCTTTTATTTGGACATGGGGATTCCTAAGATCTTTATACTGTTCAAAGAAAGAGGGAACATTGGGAAACACTGTTTTCTCAGAGCCCTGGTTTAAACACTCCTGGGAAGGTCAATTCTCATATCTCTATCCATCAGCTACCAAAATTTTGATTATACAACTTTATCAGAAAAAAAAAAGCATGCACCATTACACTTATTTTCTTACAATTTATATCTGTATACATGGCTCTAATTCAGCGTAATGATTTTTTAAATGACTACCATAGCTGAAAAAGAAACATCTCCAAATGGAAGAAAGGCATCGTAAGCCATGGTATTTATTTTTCAATCTCAGCTATTATTTATGGAAACATTTTTGTTAAAATTTGGCTCGAAATTTCCATTTCCCTGATGTCGACCAATTATTCTTGCAAATGAATCCAAAGGTGTTGTATTTTTATGTTTAAAAATTATTTCAAAAATGAAAATTTGTCATTTGGAAGATTTTAAACAGATTAGAAAATTCTTTTTCCAAGTTCTGAAAGTGTGTAAATATGGTATACATCATTTACAGCAACAAAATCACATAATGATGAAAGTATTTCCAAACATTCAATTTTAAAATGCTCTCCACATACCAGGTTTCTTTCAAAAAGGAATCTATTTCTTACTGAATGTTAATGACACCACTGTCTGATTGCTGAGATATAGAGAGGACTAACAAATATGTAACAATAAAAGTTATTCCTTAGTGGATAAATAATCGAAGGGCAAACAGCCCCAAGGTTTCATTTCCTTTTCAGGAAATTGTCAAAAATGAAAAAAAAAAAGTTGGGAATAGTCAGTGTTGTGACAAACAAGCACCCTGTTGGATGAGCTATAAATTTTTCTTTATAGTAAGCAATTGGAAACAAGGTGAATGCCATTGATTAGGGAATGGGAACATGAGAGGACATGTGGACTGATGCAAAGTAAGCAAGTAAAGTAAGCAAGAACAGAAAAACAATATAACTAAAACAGTTTGGTTATAACAAGTAAACTTGGCCAAAAGGAGATATATTAGACTATCTTCCTCTATTCTTTGCAGAAGTAGGTAAATATGGAACCCTGCAAAAAAAAAAAAAGTTGGACTTGATTGATATGTTGATTATATCTATTGAATGGCTTTTCTCCATCTTTCTTTTCATTGTTCTAAGAGGGAAAAATTATGTTTGGACATGAAAATTGCATAAAACAAAATATACCAATAAATTTTTAATGCCACCTCTACCTTGATGGGACAGCTCCATTAAACACACACACACACACACACACACACACACACACACACACACACACACACACCGCCCCCCCCCACAGACACATGAATACCTACATATGTGTATATCTGTATGTATATTACATAGTAGGAGTTTAATAAAATGCTTGTTGATTGATCAGTCAACAGTAATTTGAATCTCAGAAATACATAACTGTAGTGACCATTTAAAATGATATAAGAGAATGGTCAAAGTTATTTTTGGATAGTAGGACCTTTGGACTATAACCCTCCAATCATTTTGTTGGCAACTATCTATTTAGGTTATACATCAGCGCAGTTTTGTTAAGGAATGAATACTAAATGAGGAATAGTTATTGTGCAAATATATGAGAGATTTTCAATAATTATTTATTATAAAGGGTACTAGCCAAGGCAGGTGCATTCTCACAATTCACACATAGAAGACATGATTGTAACCTCTAATGAAGTTGTACTTTATATTTTAATATTTAAACAAATGCTTTATTAACTTCTCTTTTACATCATTCATTTCCGTCAGATTTTGAGTTACAATCATTTTCTCCCCGTTTTTCCCCTACCCACCCTCCCAGAATAGTAGTCCTGCAAGATATAGCTTCCTCCAATCTGCTCTCTCCCATACCTTCTCCCATACCCGATTCGACTTTTCCATTATAGGAAGGTGAATCTTTGTGTCCCAATGCCTGTACATCTTATCTCCCAATTACAAGCAAAAGAGTATTAATAATAGTATTTATATATATATTTGAAACATTTAATCTTAAGACCTTGAATTTCAGATACATTTCTTTCCTCCCTTGTCACCCATTCCCTCTGGGGAGATAAGTAATTCAGTACATGTTGTACATGTCTAGCTATGCACAATATTATCTTAGTAGATCTATTGTACAAGGCTGCTTATAATTCGCTCCCACTCATCCCACCCCCCACCTGGTCCATTCCCTACATGATCCTGTCCCTCTTCTATAGTGGGTACTTCCAATCTCCCCTCCCCCCAAGGATGCCCTCCCATCCATCATCCTTTCTCTCCTCCCCCTTCCCCCTATTCTGCTGTAGATTGAGATATCCCATTTAGTATATATGTCATTCTCTCCCTGAACCAAATTCAATGAGAATGTGGTTTTGCCTTTTTTGCCTTCCTATTCTCCCCCTCCCTTGCAACCACTTCCCTTGCTTCTTCTACATGAGATAGTTTACCCTACCCTGTCTCTCCCCATCTCCTCTTGCCACTTTCCTCTCTCACCTCATAATTTCACCCCTTGAGTATCCTTCCTTCCCAACAAATTCAACCTATGGCCTCTATCCATATATAACTGTAACCATATACACACACATTCACATATGTATTCATATGAGCATACACCCTTCTTCCATTATTTTCATAGTGAGAAAGATTTCATCAGTCACAGTTATTGTTTTTCCATATAGGAATGTAAATAGTTCAACTTTGATAAGTTCCTTTTGATTTCTTTTCCCTGATTACCTTCTCAGGCATCTCTTGCTTCTTGTGTCTGGATGTCAAATTTTCTATTCAATTCTGTTTTTTTTCCTCAAGAATGCTTGAAAGTCCTCTATTCCACTGAATGACCAAATTTTCCCCTGAAACAAAATACTCAGTTTTGCTGGGTAGGTGACCCTTGGGTTCACTCCCAAAAGCTGAATTTGCCAGATGGAAAAAGAATCTCAAAAGTTCACTGAGGAGATTCATTCCTTCAGAATTAGACTGGAGCAAATGGAAGCTAATGACTTTATGAGAAATCAAGATGCTATAAAGCAGATCCAAACAAATGAAAGATTAGAAGGCAATGTGAAATATCTCATGGGAAAAACCACTGACCTGGAAAATAGATCCAGGAGAGACAATTTAAAAATTATTGGACTACCCGAAAGCCATGATCAAAGAAAGAACCTAGAAATCACCCTTCAAGAAATTCTCAAGGAAAATTGCCCTGATGTTTTAGATCCAGAGGGCAAAATAGAGATTGAAAGAATCCACTGATTACCTCCTGAAAAAGATCCCAAAAAGAAAACTCCCAGGAATATTATAGCCAGGTTCCAGAATCCCCAGATCAGGGAGAAAATACTACAAGCGGCCAGGAAGAAACAATTTCAATATTGTGGAAACACAATCAGAATAGCCCAGGACCTGGCAGCTTCTACACTGAGGGATGGAAGGGCATGGAATATGATATTCCAGAGGGCAAAAGAGCTGGGAATGAAGTTGTACTTTATAATAAAACAAAATGTGACAGAAATTGGAGGAATCTCCATGAATTCAGTCTAGTGTTAGACTTGATAAGACAATATAGTCTTTCCCAGGTGTCTTGTATGTTATACTGGAACAAAAGATAATTAGAAGGGGCAGTTAGATGGCACAGTAGATAGAGCACTGGCCCTGGAGTCAGGAGGACCTGAGTTCAAATCCATTCTCAGACACTTTACACTAGCTGTGTGACCCTGGTAAAGTCACTTAACCCTGATTACCTTGCTTCCCTACAACCCACAAAATGATAATGAGATAAAGGGTGTGAATGGTGTTATGAACCAATACTGTCAGTAATACATCCAGTGACACTGATTTCTCCTCTAACAAAGTCAATAGTCCTATTTAACACCTGCTCCTTAAACTTGAACTTTGGTTATATGTGTTCCATGTCATAAAATGCTCTCAACCAAGCCATATCCACTCCAATCTTTCAGACATGGCTCAAACATCAGCTTTAGATATCTACATGTGTTTCAGAGAAGCCCAGAAATTTAGATCTGAAAAGAATATCAGATATTGTCTATCTAATTATAGTTGAAACAACTGAAACCCAGAGAGATGATAATTTCCAAAAGGGAATAGAATTTATGATTAGTTAGAACCCCAATCCCAAGATTCTAATGCTATTTGGAAAAAAAGTCCTCTGCGTACTTTTGAATAAGTTATCCTATCACCTGCCTGTATTGTCTTGTAAAACTGTAGGTTACTTAAAAAAAAAAAAACTAGTTTGTTTTTGTTTTTAGATTGTTTTTTTGGAGGGGGGAAGACAGAATAATTGGGGTTAAGTGACTTGCCCAAGGTCATACAGCTAGTAAGTGTGTCAAATGTCTGAGTCTGGATTTGAATTCAGGTCCTCCTGACTCCAGGGCTGGTGCTCTATTCACTGGGCCACCTAGCTGCCCCTAGGTTACTTTTTTTTTTTTTTAAAGCAATTGGGGTTAAGTAACTTGCTCAAGGTTACATGGCTAGTCATTATTTATGTGTGGGTGCTCATTTTCTGAGGCAGGATCTGATCTTGGGTCATCCCAACTCCTAGGCTGGCGCTCTTACTCACTGTGCCACCTAGCCACCCCACCTAGGTTACTTTTTTAAGGTGGCTTTTAATTCTAATATCCCTGAACCTAGAATATAGAATGTAAATTCCCTAATATAAAGCATACCACAATTCCTTTATATTTCCTTTTTATTCTAGTACAGTGGTTCTAACACACTGATTCCTTAATAATAGACATCTGTTGCCTTTAACCATCTAGTTTATGCCTCAAATTCTAGTAACAGAGCCTCTTATAAAGTAGAGGAGACCCCATTGGGGTATTCAGCAGTGGTGAAAGGAAGATAAATTTCTAGGATACATTCCTATTGCATTGTTTGGCTCATGGCTCAAAGAAGGCAAAGGATTAAAAAGAATTTTTTTTTTTTTAGTACATACCCATAGAGAATAGGAAATAAAGAGTGGGGAATAAACCCATGAATCAGCACCACAACTCTGGTTTGATTGATATGTCTTAGCTGAGCTGATATTCTTTGCAATATACAATTTTCATTCCTACTGTCTTTTATTCCAGTTAACTTTTACACACTCACACAGCACCGTGCTCACTGGGGTGTTTAATAAATACTACTTAGGGATGATGACATTACATATTTCCCAATATGCATCTCAATGTGAATACTTTTAGGTGTGTATTAAACTGCCTTATAGAAAAAAAAATGTTAAATGGGAATGATGTTATATTGGAATATTGACTGCTAGAGGACTTTTTTGTTGTTGTTCATTATTTTTTTTCCTTCCAGGAATCACTGGATATTTATCAAAGAAACGTGGTATATTTCCAGAAATCCTAGGGTTTGCCAATGTACATGCAGATGCTTCTTTTAACCTGAAATTTTAAGGGTGTAATTAAGATAGTGAAGTGCTCCACATTAGTAATATCTTTCTAAAAAATGGAATTTCCCTCCTCCCTGTTAGTGACAATCATTTGATTTTAACCAAATTTAATGGAAATCTTTGCAAAATACATTATATGCTTCTTTGTCTTTATAAACAGAGTGCACTTGAATGTAATTTAGCCCAGGAGTGGGGAACCTGCAGTCTTGAGGTCACATGTGGATCTCAAGGTCTGTAAGTACAGCCCTTTGACCCAAACTTCACAGAGCAACCTCGTTTGGATTCAGTCAAAGGGCTGCACTTGAGGACCTAAAGGGCCACATGGGGCCTGGAGGTTACAGATTCTCCACCCCTGATTTAGCCTTTTTTTTTTTTTTATGACTCAGAGTCATCAACAGGATATATTGGCAGACTAGATTTTACTATTAACCCAGGAATGTTGGAATGTTTGGGGGGAAAAAATGTGCCTACCACGTGCCAGGTTCTACGTTAAGCACTTTTCAAATATTTCATTTGATTATCACAACAACCCTGAGAGGTAGATGGCTATTATTATCCCCATTTACAGATGAGGAAACTGAAACAGAAAAACCTTTCCCAGGGCTATTCAGATAGTGTCTGAGGCCAGATTTGAACTCACAGCTTCCTGACATCCTGTCTCAATCTCTATTTACTTACACTAAGTGATATTAGTAAAGCTTTATAACGTTTTAATGCGTCGATACCAATATAGAATATCATCTTTGTCCAGAAAGTGCTTACAATATAGCTGGTTAAGCAAATATATACATATCATATACATGCATTTTCTGGGTATTCCAAAATTCTTAATGCTACTATACTAAGTTGTACTTAGTACAACTGTACTAAAGGCAGCTAAGTTGGCAAATGTTACAAATCAGGGTTTGATTTATTTTTCTTTGATTGCGTAGACAATAAAGTAATGGAGAAAACATTAATGATACAGGATAAACTTGAAAATGTGTTGTACATAGGCTTTTTTTTTTTTTGAGGTGGGGTGGAAGGGGAGAGGCAATTGTTAAGCATTTACCAGTGTACCACTGGGGGGATCACAGCATGAAGAAAAGTAATATATAGCACTGGAAAGATAGGGTTGGGGCAAGATTGTAAAAGACTTTAAAAGCTAAACACAGGAAAATCATTTCATTCTTGAGGCAATAGGCAGTCACTGGCATTTCATGAGCAGAGGAATGATGTGGTCAGTCCTTATCATTTTGCCATGTTGTGATTGGAATTAAGATAAACAGAGGCACAAAACTAAGCACAATCAATTTATCTGCAGAGTATGAATTTGTTGATAAATAGGGTCTCTGATTCCTCAGCTAGTTAAGATCCTCAATGAGTGCTGAAAAATCCTTTTTATAGAAAAAAGGAAGAGTACCCCCAAAATAGAAGACAGCATCATACATGGGGAAAACATGATTGGTAACAAAATCTGAAGCAGCATAGGCATAGAGCACAATATGATTGGCTGGAAATGGGAATTACAGGTCTTTCGACAATATCTCACTCACAGATTCTGATTGATTAAGTTTACCTGCATGGCTAGTTAGTGTTGCAGCAATAACAATTCAGACTTTCTTGAAGGATAGCCAGTGTTGCAGAAATGACAGATGAGACTCCTTGACTACCTATATCTTCTAAAGATTAACAGATTTCCTTGAAAAAAGAATAGGACACAGATTAACAGGAAAATTGAACTTGGAGACAAATGAAATATGACTTAGGTAGTTATACAAAATTCTGGTAGTGATGCAAAATTAAATCAGTTGCAAAATAGATCGATTTGGTTTCCTCAATTTTCAGGTAATAGTATGGAGGCTGGGCTAAATTTGGGCAGCTAGATGGTACAGTAGGTAGCACTTTGGGCCTGAAGTAAAAAAGATGAGTTCAAATATGATTTCAGATACTATCTGTATGACCTTGAACAAGTCATTTCCCCTTATTTTTACCTCAGTTTCTTCATCTGTAAAATGGAGATATTAATAGCAACTGTGCTCTGTAAAATGGAGATAAAATGGAGCAACTATGCTGCAGGGTTTTTGTGAGGATAAAATGAAACAATAATTATAAAGTGCCTAGAATATAGTAGTCATTATATAAACATTAGCTACTGTTGGTATTTTAGTGGGGAGAGACTTAAAGCCATGAGAGGTCATTTAGGAATAGAGTTCCACAGTTGAGATGAGAAGTAATGAAGGCCTGATTATGAGCACCAGGGCAGGGGTGATCATGAAGTGTCTGGAATCAATGTATTGCAGAGTAGTGGGGAAAAGATTATAGAGGCTGAGTGGGAAGAGATTATGGAGTACATTTAAAGCCAAACAAAGGAGTAAAATTTTGCAATGGCTAAGGCTAAAATAATATTTTGACTTTTTTGATGCTAGTGAAATAGGGAAGCAATGTGGTATTGTGGAAAAAGTTGGATTTGGCATCTACCAACCTCAATTCAAGTTTTGACTCTGGCACTTTCTACCTGTATGACCTTGGCATGTAATTTAACGGACCTGGGATTTGGTTTTCTCAGTAATAAAATATAGGTTATGAACTATATTGCCTTGAAGTTTCCTTCCAAAATCAATCTATCAGTCTATAGGAAACAATGAAATATTTTTGACTGTGGATGAGATGATAAAAATTGTATTTAAGGCAGCATCATGAAAAATGGATTGAAGGAAGGCAGGAAGGAAGTCAAGAAGAAAAGATTGCTGATCATTTATCCAGAAATTGGCAAGTATTGAACCAAGGTAGTTGATGCAAAAATGAAAAGAAAAGATCTGAGAAACATATCAATTTAGGAACACTTGAGTTCAAATTTGACCTTGAGCAGTAACTGGGCAAATCACTTAACATTTGTTTTCCTTGATTTTCTCATCTATAAGATGGGGATGATAATAGAACCTTGCATCCATAGGTTGGTATAAGTTCTAAATGAGATAGCATATGTAAAATGATCTGCAAAATTTAAAGTATCAATATCAGGAAATATCAGTATAAAACAAATAGCTATAGTACTTTTTAAAAATTTTTTTAAACAAATGCTTTATTAACTTCTGTTTTACATCATTCATTTCTGCCAGATTTTGAGTTACAATCATTTTCCCCCTGTTATTCCCCTACCCAACCTCCCAGAATAGCAGTCTCACAAGATATCGCTTCCTCCAGTCTGCTCTCTCCCATACCTTCTCCCATACCCCCTTCAACTTTTCCATTAGAGGAAGGTGAATATTTGTGTCCCAATGCCTGCACATCTTATCTCCCTATTACAAGCAAAAGGGTGTTAATAATAGTATTTATATATATTTGAAACATTTAATGTTAAGACCTCTAATTTCAGATCCATTTCCTTCCTCCCTTGTCACCCATTCCCTCTGGGGAGATAAGTAATTCAGTACATGTTGTACATGTCTAGCTATGCACAACATTATCATAGTAGATCTATTGTACAAGGCTGCTTATAATTCCCTCCCACTCATCCCACTCCCCACCTGGTCCATTCCCCACTTGATCCTGTCCCTCTTCTATAGTGGGTACTTCCAACCTCCCCTCCCCCCAAGGATGCCCTCCCATCCATCATCACTCCTCTCATCCCCCTTCTCCCTATCCTGCTGCAGGTTAAGATATCCCATTTAGTATGTATGTCATTCTCTCCCTGAACCAAATTCAATGAGAATGTGGTTTTGCCTTTTTAGCCTTCTTATTCTCCCCCTCCCTTGCAACCACTTCCCCTTGCTTCTTCTACATGGGATAGTTTACCCTACCCTGTCTCTCCCCATCTCCTCTTGCCACTTTCCTCTCTCACCTCATAATTTCATCCCTTGAGTATTCTCCCTCCCCAACAAATTCAACCTATGGCCTCTATCCATATATAACTGTAAGCATATACACACACATTCACATATGTATTCATATGACCAGACACCCTTCTTCCATTATTTTCATAGTGAGAAAGATATAATCCATCACAGTTATTGCTTTTCGATATAGGAATGTAAATAGTTCAACTTTGATAAGTTCCTTTTGATTTCTTTTCCCTGATCACCTTCTCAGGCATCTCTTGCTTCTTGTGTCTGGATGTCAAATTTTCTATTCAGTTCTGGTTTTATCCTCAAGAATGCTTGAAAGTCCTCTATTCCACTGAATGACCATATTTTCCCCTGAAACAAAACACTCAGTTTTGCTGGGTAGGTGACCCTTGGGTTCATTCCCAGCTCTTTTGCCCTCTGGAATATCATATTCCATGCCCTTCCATCCCTCAGTGTAGAAGCTGCCAGGTCCTGAGCTATTCTGATTGTGTTTCCACAATATTGAAATTGTTTCTTCCTGGCTGCTTGTAGTATTTTCTCCTTGATCTGGGGATTCTGGAACCAGGCTATACTATTCCTGGGTGTTTTCTTTTTGGGATCTTTTTCAGGAGGTGATCTGTGGATTCTTTCAACCTCTATTTTGCCCTCTGGATCTAAAACATCAGGGCAGTTTTCCTTGAGAATTTCTTGAAGGGTGATTTCTAGGTTCTTTCTTTGATCATGGCTTTCAGGTAGTCCAATAATTTTTAAATTGTCTCTCCTGGATCTAGTTTCCAGGTCAGTGGTTTTTCCCATGAGATACTTCACATTGCCTTCTAATCTTTCATTTGTTTGGATCTGCTTAACAGCATCTTGATTTCTCATAAAGTCATTAGCTTCCATTTGCTCCAGTCTAACTCTGAAGGAATGAATCTCCTCAGTGAGCTTTTGAGATTCTTTTTCCATCTGGCAAATTCGACTTTTGAAGGCATTCTTCTCCTCATTGCCCTTTTGGGCCTCCTTTGCCATTTGAGTTAGTCTATTTTTTAAGGTGTTGTTTTCCTTAGTCAGGCTGTTGACCCTCATTTCATACTTTTCCTGCATCCTTCTCATTTATCTTTCCAATTTTCCCTCTACTTCTCTTATTTGATTTTAAAAATCCTTCTTAAGGTCCTCTATGGCCTGCAACCCGCTCATGTTTTCCCCTGGGGCTTTTGGAGCAGGACTTCTGACCTCACAGTCCTTTTCCTGCTCTATGCCTCCAAAATAGGAGTCTAGGGTTGCATTTTTCTGTTTCCTTTACCTTGGCATGTTGCCACTTAATTGCTTGACTTTGGGGCTTGTTGCCACACTATGGCTTTAAGGCTAGCTAGAGGAATTTTCGTCCCGAACGTGTGGGGGGCAACTTCCGTTTCTGGCAAGCTGTAAGCCCACCCTTGACTTCTACCCTAGATCACAATCCAGATCCAGGGAGGTTAAAGCAAGAGCGATTACCCCCCAAGACTGATCGCTGGATCTCACTACAATTTTGCAGGCTGGGAGCCGGAGCTGCCTCTGAAAACTACAAAATGGCGTGTCTCCTCAGAGGCTTCTAGCCCCCAGGGGAAGGAGCTGACGTATTCCCCAAATACTGGTCCCAAAGTCCATAGGACACTAACCTCTTACTTTGTCCTAGGCAAGTCTATGTTGATAATTCTGGAGTTGCCACAGCTCCTGGTGTTCTGGGGTTCCTCCAGCTGGCTGCTGGCCCTGCCATCCTGGGGCTAAAACCTCCGCTCACGCTGACCTGGGCTTGGCTCGGGTCCCTGCGCTCTGCGCGCTGTGTGCTGCCAGGTCCCAGACCACTGGGCTGGTCCTTCCTGCCGGGCTGCTGGGCTGTCCTCAGCGGGAGGTTAGCTTCTCTGTGTCGTTCTGTGGGTCCTGGGGCTCCAGAAGTTGTTCAGAGTCCCCTTTTACATAGTTTGGGGGGAATCTGGGGGCAGAGTGGCTTGGATGAGCTGTTTCTACTCCGCCATCTTGGCTCCAAATATCTGTAGTTTTACTGCTAGTAGTAGTAGCCCCAATATTTGACCCATGACATCTTACTCCAGTGCTTCCCCATATATCATGCTGAATTCCTTAAATGTTAAGCATTTAAAATAGTGAGAATGAGTGTGATTTTTTAAAGTGGAACCTTCTGAATGAATGAGATATCCCTGTTAGATAACAACTAGAGGATTCCCAAAATGAACACCTTTACCTTTGAATGAAGAAGTTGGCTGAAAGTCTTTTTACTAAATATAGCTTTTGGGTGGGAGGCCAACTGAAATCTTGTGAGACCAATTGAGTAAGAGTTGGCTACGTTGCTTGTTTTGTCTACAGTCATCTAGAGAGAATTCAAATCTAGCTTGGCTGCAGCTAGGTATGTCCTTTTAAATTCACTACTTTCCTCACTTTCTTTCTGTTGTCCTTCTAAGCTAAAACAAATAGTAACCTTCAGCTCCATTCATCCAAGGATCACTATTGTTAAAGAAAGCAAAACATAACATCTCTAGGCAACCAGTTTAAAAAGAACAATAAAAAAAAAGAAAAAGATTTTCTTGTTAGCAAAACATGTGCCTGATACTCTCTTGATTTTTGTAATACATATATTTTTTGTTGTTTAAAAAACTCAATATACAGTCTTCTGTTAGCATGGAATTTCAGTAATACATTGATTACTATTGTAAATTCACATGAATTTTAAGCTTTCTTGCTCTTCTCTCCATTTAATAGCTTAGAGATGGACAACTAAATGGATGTGCTTTGCTTTTTTTTGTTTTTGTTTTTGTTTGGGAGGGAGGGGAAGGCAGGGCAATTGGGGTTAAATGACTTGGCTAAGGTTATACAGCTAGTTCAGTGTTAACTGTCTGAGGTTGGATTTGAACTCAGGTCCTCCTGACTCCAGGGCCAGTGCTCTATTCACTGTGCCACCTAGCTGCCCCATGGATGTGGTTTCATAGTCAAGACTAGGAGGAAGGCCCCCCCCCTCCCCCCGGTACATATTGAATTCACATTAACATTATAATATCCTCAAAATGACCAACCTTAAGTCTGTAATTTCCCTTTTCTACATATTCTACAGATGTGTGTACCTTTCATTTCTTTAGGCCAATATTCAAAGGACAATCCAAAATTATAAAGGACAAATTCCATGTAGATCTTTGCAATATTTTTCCCATAAGTTTGGTGGTAAATTGGATAGATTACTAGACTTCTGAGTCAAGAAGACTCAGACACTATGTATGTGACACTGAGAAAGTCAACCAGCCTTTCAAAGACAGTTACCCCATATGTAATGGGAATGATAAAAGTACCTTTCCTATAGGTTGGTTATGAAAATTGAATGAGAGTATATATGTAAAACACTTTTGTAAGTTTTGATTTGACATATAGGTTGTGGGAAGGAAAAAAGGGGAAAAAAAGAAATTTACATGATAATGTATATTTGAAAGGGATAACAAATTGTGCATAGTAGACTTGCAGTTTTATGTGCAATCATCTTTTTTATTGTACTGTGCTATAGAAATGTTTTTTATTCCACAAATGAGAAAAATACCAGTTATTGTTATTACTATTATTATTTTTGTTATTGTCATTGTTGTGAGTAGCAGGAGTTGTAGTATCAACAGTAGTAGTGTCATCTAGCTTCATTCCACTCACTTGGCCCATTACCACATCTCACCTTGGCTACTTTATCATCCTAATTGGTGGCCCATGCATTAAGGCTCTCCCCTCTTCAAACCATTCTTCATTCTGTTGTCAAATTGCTATTCCTAAAGCATAGGTTTGTTTATGTCTCTCCTCTGATCTAGAAGTTCCAACGACTTCCTGCTCTCTCCAGAATAAATACAAACTCCTCTGTTGGACATGAAAGCCCTATGCATTATGATCCTAGACTACCTTCACAGTAGATATCATCCAACATTTCCCTTTATACACACACACTAGATTTCAGCCAAACTCCCTTATTTGCTATTCCACATATAGAACATATTACACATTACACATACACATTACATATATAGAACATATATTATACACATACATATCACATATACATATATAGAACATATTACATATTACACACACATACTACATATATAGAACATATATTATGCATATTACATATATAGAACATATTACATGTGTTCTATATAGAACATATAACATATGTTCTATACTTTTGTACTAGCTGTCCCCCATGCCTAGAATATACTTCTTCATCTCAACCTCTTATCTCTATTTTTCTTCAAGGTTTAGCTCACGTCCCTGGCACATGGTAGGTGTTTAATAAATTATTTATATAATGAATGACTGAATGTTAATGTATTTTTCAGAATTAAGTTTTGTTCTCTCCAGATGAGAATATGACTATGGTATAGCTTGCATGTTGTCATTAGACTAGACATCAAAAGCTTCAAATCATTTGTCATTTGCCAAGCAAATAAAGTCCAGACTCATTAGCCAGATGTTCAAAAGCCCTCTACAGTCTATGTCCACTCTAACTAGCTAGCCTTATCCCATGTGTACTCTACATTGCCCCCAAAATGGACAACTCACTGTTCTCTTTGCTTTCCTGATGTTGCTGATAATGCTTATTAATATATCAAGGGGCTGACAAATATGTTTTTGTAAGGTCAGTAAGCTAAGAATGTTTTTCATGTTTTTAAATAGTTTATTTTAAATTTTATTTTTATTTCATGTTTTTTAAATAAAGTCTAATTTTAAATGATTAAAACCAGGCTTAACTCACAGACCTTATAAAAACAGACTGTGGCAGGATGGAACTTTTGATGCTTCAGCCACTGTTTCTTCTCCATCTATTGGAATGCAGTGTTGGAGGTATCAGGTGTAGGAAATAGAAGTCAGGACTTGAAATCAGTAAGGCTTGGTTTTGGATGTCACCTCATACCCCTACTAACTCTGTCAGCTTTGGAAAGTCATTTCACTTCTCTATGCTTTAGTTATTTAATCTGTAAAATGAGACAGACTCAATGACCTCTAAGATTTCTAGTCTATGACTAGGATGGGAAGGAGGGAGGAAGGAAAGAGCTCTATTGTCCAAGAGGAATAGGCCAGTTTAGTGGGGCATCTACTACTACTCACAGGGTTTTTTGTCCTTTATTAACTCAAAGAGGATCATAACATCAGGAAGGTGATGTCATGACTTACAAATGAACCGGATTTAAGTGAGGGAGGGCTATGCAAAGTCATCAGCCTCACTCTCTTCCCTGGATCCATCTGGGTCCAGTGGTAAGATATAAATCAGGATGCCTGGAGATGGCCCTGGATGGCCTTTTTAATCTCAGGTCTTTTCCATGCCTCAGTTGGAGAGAGGCAACAGCCATTCAGTGATTAACTCTAGGTAAGACATGAGGGAGAAAAATGGCCTCTTTTTATCTAGTAAAAAAAAAAAATCTATCTGGGATAGGAAGACCCTCAGAATTTCTGGCCAAAACAGAAATACTTGCTATTTACACTCTGAGATATCAGTGTCCAAACAACACCAAGCGAGGCTTGGGCTGGGAACTATTGTTGGCCAATCAATGACAGCCAGAGAGATTTGGATATAAGGCACCTTTCCTTAAGAAAGAAATCTAACCCTTAAACCCCAAGATTATCTTTAAATGTTTCAGTGATCAAATTTATATTGCAGGACACAGAGCATCCCTATCTACCCACTTAAAAGTGACTGATTAATAAAAGTGCTAGCTATATAAATTACTTTCTATTTCAGGATTGTTGTGGTTGTTCAATCATTTTGTGACTTCCTTCGATTTTTGACAGCATGGATATTGTAGTGGTTTCCCTTTTCCTTCTCCATATCATTTTATTGAGGAGGAAACAAGCTAACAGGTTTAAGTGACTTTCCCAGGGTCAGGCAGCTACTAAGTGTCTGAGAACAGATGGAAGGTCAGGAAGATGAGTTTCATGATTCCAGGCCCAGCACTCTATCCACTGCATCAACTGACTGATTGCCTAAGGCTAGGCCACTATTAATCTCCTTGCTACTTACAAAGTGCCCAAAACTATGTTGCCATGAAAAAATATCTAGACCTTTGAGTCCCTCAATCCTGAATTGAAGTGAGTGACTGAAGTTTATAGCCTTGAGATAATGGAGTACACTGTTGCTCTCCTGCTGTCAGGGATATCAACATCTACTCTCAGTGACATTGTAGAGGAATCCCAGGGTTAAACCTCTTTAATAGAAGGTCAATAAAATAATCAAAAACAATTAAATTGTCTTCAGATTCAGAGAAAAGAACTGATGGCTTCTGAATGTAGATTCAGCATATATTTTGGGGTGTGCATTATCTTTTGCATCATGGCTAATATGGACATGTTTTGAGTGAGTACACAATCATAATCTATAACAAATTGCTTGTCTTTTAAAAGAGGGGAAAGAGAGGAGAGAAAGAATTTGTAACTCAACATTTTACAGAACATATATTAAAATTTTTTGTTTATGTGTAATTGAGAAAAAAATAAAAGAAAAATTAAATGAAAAAGAAAAAATTATTGCTATGAACAATTTATTCATGAAATATGATAATAAACGTTATAAGTAATGTTTTAAAAAGGTAGTAGGTAGCTAAATAAGAAAAAATACAATTGAGTCCCAGAGTAGGGTCATGGAACTTCCACAGAATATAGAAATAAAGGAATTATGAATAACTTTAATAAATAAGATATCAGGGGATGAGTAGAGAACATGAAATACAGGTAAGACATGATAAAAAATAAGATTTATTGCTATCTTCTTTTTTTATACACTTGTTCTTCCCCTGGAGCATTTCCTCTCACCCTTCTCAGAGCTACACCATAGAAGACAAATTCAAACAGTACTACAACTGTGTCTTCCATTAAAAATCCAGTCATTTCTAAACAATACTTACTGACTTGAAAGCTTGAAGGGCCAGAATATTGCTAGGTATGAATATGATTGTGAACGATGAAGGTTATAATTTCCAAAAAGGGAAAAAGGTGGGAACTTAGCTCCCTTGCAAAGAATAGAACGAATTGGGATATTAAAGTTCTCACCTTTTGAGGGAAGAGTAACAAGAGAAAAAAGGGCAAATTGTGGGGAAAAAAAGAGACATCAAAAAGTCAGTTCTGATTTTTGATGATAGAGGATTGAAAAAAGAGATATTATATTTTTGAATGGAATATCTGAGAAAGGAATCAGAAGTATGTTTCTCTTTTAAAAAGATATTCTTCATATTAAAAAAGAAAAGGCCATCTCAGTCCAATCAGTAAATCATAAATGTGAGGGGACCAAAATGAGAGAGTAAGGGGGAAAATACAAAAGTTGGTTTAGGGGGGTGATTGTTGGAGGCAGTTTGAGGAAAGAGATGATATTTTGGGGTTTTCCTTGCCCTGTTCCCATCTCAGAACATCAGAAATGTGATGTGCTGAGCCTTGGCAATGAGATGGGGGGATTGCTAAATGGCTCAATGAGGAGCCCTTTGCAAGTACTACAAGGGACAAGAATCTGTTCTTCAAGATGGTAATGAATTGTGTCTCTTAGAAGAAAGGTGAGAATTCAGTCCTAGAGAAGTGCCTGCAAGTCCTCTCAACAGATTAGGGTTCTCACCTTTTGGGGGAGGAGTAGAGGGAAGGGCTAAACAGAGGAAGAGACATAAAAAGCCCCCTACCACTCAGTGCTAATATCTTTTCTTGCCAGTGCTGAAGGGCTGAAGACCTAGCATTATCTCTCCTGAAGGGACTATCTGTGAAGGAGGGAATCAGAGACCCAGGAGCACCTATGCAAGAGATTTAATTGAAAACCTCAAGGCAGAGCTCCCTTGCTCCATCTGCCTGGGCTTCTTCACTGAGCCAGTGACTGTCAAGTGTGGCCATAGCTTTTGCACAGAATGCCTTCTGCAGGGCAGGGAGGCAGCCTGTGAAACCTTAAGCTGCCCAGACAGCTGAGGCATCATCAGGTACATTGTCAGACTTGGTGCTCAGCCAGAACCTGCAGGATCTGTCCAACCCTGGCAAAATGCTGAGACCTCATTGGCTGCAGAGCATGGTGGGCCTGACCACCTGTGATCAACATGGGGAAAAAGAGAAGTTCTTCTGTGAGGAAGACCAGAGACGTCTCTGTGATTCCTGTCTCTTAGCTCCAGAGCACAAGGATCACCAAGTCCTTCCCTTGGAAACAGATGTTGACAAGTGCAAGGACAGGCTCCAGAAGGCATTGACTGCCTTACAGAAAAAGGAAGAGGAGTTCAAAACAGTACTGTTTGAACTTAGAAGCAGAGAGACTCAGTGTAAGGAGGCTACCAAAGTCCTGAAACAGTCGATTATATCTGAATATGGGAAAATGCACGAGTTCTTGTGGGATGAAGAAAATAGATGCTTGCAAAGACTGGATAAGGAAACCAGAGACAACCTGGTGAAACTGAAGGAGAACAGGGCCAAGCTGCGCCAGCAAGTCCAGAATCTGCAAGGAATGGCTGTAGAAGTAGAGGACAATTTGGACAAGGAGCCCTTGGAAATGCTCCAGTATATGAAAGGCACTTTGGAGAGGAATAAGGAGCAGCTACTTCAAGAACCCCAGCTTGCTTCCCCTGTCTGGTCCACCTGCCCCATCGCAGGCTTGAGAGAAGTGCTCAGGAGTTTCTGGAGGGATATAACTCTTGATCCTGAAACAGCCAATCGTCATCTCATCCTGTCTGGAGACTTGAAGAAGGTGCAGTATGGGAGTGTCCCTCAAGATGTGCCTGACAACAAAGAGAGATTTGACATTGCTCTTGCTGTTTTGGGGCTCCAGACCTTCACCTCAGGCAAACACTATTGGGAAGTGGAGGTGGGAGATAAGACAGAGTGGGAATTGGGCATCTGTAAAGATTCAGTCAGCAGAAAAGGGACACTCTCCTCATCTGAAGATAAAAGGACCTTAGTAGCCTTCACATGTGGAAGAACTTTCTTCTTCTTAAATGCACAAAAGAGTTTTCAATTCATCTCACCTATAAAGAAAGTGGGCATTTTTCTTGATTATGAAAATGGACATACAGCTTTTTATAATGTCAAAGACGGATGCCTTATCTACAGTTTTCCAAATACAGCCTTTGAAGGTCCTCTTCGTCCTTACTTCTCTCTTTGTCATCCTATTGAAGAAGGTACCCCTGGACCCCTCATTATCTGCTCTAGGAGTGGTCAGTAGAAGGCTGTCCATGATGTTAATAACTAAGTAAAACTTTCTATGACAAGTGACTAAATATTAACAGTGGAAATGTCTATTTCTTTGAACTCAAATTAAAGTGATGTCTGATTGTCAAAACCAATGAGAATGAAGTCGACTTTGTTTATACTTGCTACAAAGAAATAAACAAACAAATAAAGAAACCAAACCAAACAGAAAAAAACCCCATAAATGTAGCGGATTTACAAGCACCTAAGTTAGAGATAAGATGGAATGGGAGGAAGAAGAGGAACAGGAAAGAAGGAATGAGGGGGAAAAAGTCTAAGGGTAGATCTAAGTAGGATATGAAATTTAAAAAGTAAAAACTGTTTAAGAAAAGTTACAAAGTTTTGAGTAACTGTCTTATACCAACAAGATGTGAGAGGAAGAACTGACACAGAAAAGAGTTGGGAAGAGGTCTAGTAGTTCTGGAAACCTAGTTTCATGGGGAATGGTCCTAAAAGGGAGCAACAAACACACACAAGCATAAGAATCTTTTAAATTAAGAAAAAATAAAATACTGAGAGGATAGGGAAGGGGGAGAGAATAAGGGAGGGACCTTAAGAGGGGAGGGTGAGGGAATAAAGGATGTTATTGAAGTGTGAATGGGAGTGGGAAGATAAAGTAAGGATCCTAGGGGCTGAGGAAGGTTGGGCATAATAGGAGGGCCAGGTAGTAGGTAGAAGTAAAGTGGAGGAGTCAAAAGAAGGGTGTCAGGGCCAAGTAGAAAGCAAAGATGGACAGCTCTCAACATAAGGCACAGTATTTATTAAAAGGTTTCTTGAAGTGGAAATTTATTGCTGCATATTTTGAATCCTCTCTCATATTCTGTGTACTTGACAATAGTTTTTTTTTTTATTTTGAATAAAATGGTCAATAAAGTGATGTCTGATTGTCAAAACCAAAGAGAATGAAGTTGACTTTGTTTATACTTGCTACAAAGAAACAAAGAAACAAACAAACCAAAGAAAAAGAAAGAACCCATAAATGTAGCTGATTTACAAGCACCTAAGTTAGAGATAAGATGGAATGGGAGGAAGAAGAGGAACAGGAAAGAAGGAACGAGGGGAATAAATGTCTTAGGGTAGATCTAAGTAGGATATGAATTTCAAAAAGTGAAAACTGTTTAAGAAAATTTGCAAAGAATAGCTGTCTTATACCAACAAGATGTGAGAGGAAGAACTGACACAGAGAAAATAGATGGGAAGAGGTCTAGTAGTTCTGGAAACCTAGTTTCATGGGGAATGGGTTTCAAAGGGAACAACACACACACACACACACACACACACACACACACACACACACACACACACACACACACACACACAAGCATAACCGTTTTATAAATTAAGGAAAAATAAAATACTGAAGGGATAGGGAAGGGGGAAAGAATACAGGAGGGATCATTAGAGGGGAGGGTGAGGGAATAAAGGATATTATTGAAGTGTGAATGGGAGTGGGAAGGTAAAGTAAGCATCCTAGGGGCTGGGGAAGTTTGGCCATAATAGGAGGGCCACTAGTAGGTAGAAGTAAAGTGGAGGAGTCAAAAGAAGGGTGGCAGGGCCAAGTAGAAAGCAAAGATGGACAGCTCTCAACATAAGGCACAGTATTTATTAAAAGGTTTCTTGAAGTGGAAATTTATTGCTGCATATTTTGAATCCTCTCTCATATTGTTCTGTGTACTTGACAATACTTTTTATTTTTATTCTTTATTTTGAATAATTTTACTTTTAGTGGATAAATTAATTTTTTAGTTTAAAAAAATTTTTTTAAAGATTAAAATGTAAAGAAATCCAAAGAGAAACTGTGGCACCTCGATGTTGCAATGGATAGAGTATGTGCTCTAGATCTAGATCTAGATTGTGGAATCCAGCCTTAGACAATTGACACTTAGTAGCTGAGTGATCCTGGGCAAGTTACTTAACCCCAGTTGCCTAGCCCATCCCCCCCAAAATGAAAATATCTCCAAGTAAAGAAGGATGAAAAGGAGAATTTTAAAAGCTAAGAAAAAAAAAGAATAACCAATCCAACAACAACAACAAAACCTGAATCAATGAATAAAAAGGGAAACAAATAAGAAAGAAAAAGAGAACTAAGGCTCAAAGGGTGAATCTGAGTGGAAACCAGAGTGATGGAGCCCACTGGAAGACGAAGTGTGCCAGAGTCCAGCCGAGGAGGTTGCCCAGTGTGTCCGGACTGGTCGAGCGCAGAGCGCATGGGGTCTGCACAGCCCAGACCTAAGAGCAGACAAGCAGACTACACCAGAGAGAGAAAAAGCCCCAGCCTGCAGACTTACCGAGGACGAATCACAGCCATCTCTCAGACAGGTAGGATCATTGGAGCCAGGTAGGAGAGTTGGGCCCTCAGTGGAAAGAGCAGCTTCTCTAGCTGCATTCGGCCCCCAGCCTGGAAGTTTAGAAACTGCCTGCCTGTATAATACAGGGGCTGGAATGGCAAAGTAAATTCTAGCTGCTCTGATCCTCCCATACCTCCTTCATGAAGCAGAAAACCCAAAGATAAGTCTCCCACCCAGATTGAAATCCCAAAGTTAATGGAAATAGCCCCAGGCTTGACAATCTCCTAGAAGGGGTGTAACTGAGTTAGCCAGGAGTCTGAAGAGAAGAGAGGGTGGGGTCCCAACAAGCCCCACCTCTCCTTACCAACAAAAGCCTACTTATAGCCCAGGGGTATAGAGGCAGAAATCTGAAGTGATCAGACTCACCCATACCTACTCATCTACATCCCTCATTGACTTCCCTGACTTAGCCATAAACTAGCCACCCAGAGGTATTCAAAGTCAAGGATCAGGCCCTAAACTCATAGCCTGAGAAACTAAGAAACGGGAAGTCACAATGGGGAAAAAAGAAGCCGAGAAGGAGAAGGGGTAGGCAAAAAAGTCTATTCGAGCATACTATGCAGGGCAAGAACAACAAAACACACAGGACAATATAGACTCTCTACCCACACCTGAGACCACAGAAAGAAACATGATCTGGTCTCAAGCCCAAATAGCATTCCTGGAGGAGCTTAAGAAAAATTTCAAAGACCAAATCAGGGAGGCAGTGACCAACTTGGAGAAACGTCTCAGTGAAGTAATTGGAGAAAATACCTCCCTAAAAAAGGAACTTCAAAAAATAACTGAAGACCGTAATTCGATAAAAATTAAAAACAATCAAATTGAAGCTCAGAATTCTATGATGCAACAAGAGTCAATCAAACAAAACAAGACGATCGAAAAATTGCAAGAAAATGTAAAATATCTCACTGGAAAAATAACTGACCTAGAGAAGAGATCCAGGAGAGACAACCTAAGAATTATTGGTCTACCAGAAAGCCATGATGAAAAAAGCAGCCTAGACAACATCCTCCAAGAGATTATCAAAGAAAACTGTCCTGAGGTCCTGGAATCAGAAGATAAAATAACTATCGACAGAATTCACCAGACTTCTCCTGAGAGAGATCCCAAACTGAAAACTCCAAGAAATATAGTAGCCAAATTCCAGAACTACAAAATTAAAGAAAAAATTCTACAAGCAGCCAAAAAGAAACAATTCAAATATCGAGGAACTACAGTTAGGATCACACAGGACCTAGCAGCTTCTACATTAAAAGAGCGGAGGGACTGGAATTTGATATTTCGTAGGGCAAGAGAGCTAGGACTACAACCAAGGATTAACTACCCGGCAAAACTGAGCATAATCTTCCAGGCAAGGAGATGGTTGTTCAATGAAATAAGGGACTTCCAGATGTTCCTGATGAAAAAGCCAGAGCTCAATGGAAAATTTGATGTCCAATTACAAGACTCAAGAAAGACATAAAAAGGTAAACAAGAGAAACACAGACTCACACATGCATAAGTGCACACACCCACACCCACAAACACACTCTCATTACTTGGGATGCAACAAGAGCAAAATGTTCACATCCATATATATGTAGCTGATAACTGTCAATATTCAAAATCTTTATGATTATCGTGACCTTCAAAAGGGTTATACTTAGATAGAGGGTGTGGGTATGAATGCACTAACCTGATGTCTAAAAAAAAAAAAAACCAAAACTATTAAGGGGATCAAAGATACTGTAATGGGAAAAAGGAAAGGATGAGCTAGGAAAAGGTAAAATATGCCATCTGAAGGGACTTTCAAACACACTATAGAAGAGGGGAAAAAAGAGGGAGAGGAACATCATTTAAACACTATTCTCACTGGTTCTGGTACAAAGAGGGATCAACTTAAATCAGTGAAGTTTAAGATTTTAATGTGAATAGACATATAAATTCATTAAATAGAGGAAAAGGAGGGAGGGAGAGGAGCAATGTTTGAAATTTACTCTCATTGGTTTGGAATCACAGGGGGAGTAATTCACTCTGATAAGTATAAAAACTTACTTCGTCCTATAGAAAGCAGAAGGGTAAGGGGGGGGTGAAAAAGAGGACACTAAAGGGGGGGTTTAGAAGGGAGGGAAACAGTAATAAGGGGAGAGGGTAGGTTAAGAAGAGGGATCACTGGGTGGGAACACTGAGGGAGGGGGTGGTCAAAAGGGAAAACTTCAAGGAGGGGAAGGGAGAAGGAAGAAACAAAAACATAAACGGGGAGGGAATAGGATGGAGGGGAAGAGACAGATAGTCATTATTACTGTGAATGTGAATGGGATGAACTCTCCCATAAAACAGAGGTGGATAGCAGAATGGATTAAAAACCATAATCCTACAATATGTTGTCTACAAGAAACACATTTGAAACAAAGAGATACCCACAGGATAAGGGTAAAAGGTTGGAGTAAAATTTATTATGCCTCAGCTAAAGTAAAAAAAGCAGGGGTAGCAATACTTATCTCAGATAAAGCAAAAGCAAAAATAGATCTAATTAAAAGAGATAAGGAAGGAAACTATATCCTACTAAAAGGCACCATCGAGAATGAAGCAATATCACTACTTAATATACATGCAACAAGTGGTCTAGCATCTAAATTCCTAGAGGAGAAGTTAAAGGAATTAGAGAAAGAAATAGATAGCAAAACTATACTACTGGGGGACCTTAATCTTCCCCTTTCTGAACTCGATAAATCTAACCTAAAAATAAACAAGAAAGAAGTTAAGGAGGTGAATAGAATCTTAGAGAGACTAGATATGATGGATCTCTGGAGAAATCTAAACGGGGATAAAAAAGAATTTACTTTCTTCTCAGCAGTGCATGGTACATACTCAAAAATAGACCATGTACTAGGGCATAAAAACCTCACAATCCAGTGCAGAAAGGCAGAAATATTAAGATGCAATAAAAATGATATGCAATAAAAGGGCCATGGAAAGATAGACTTAAAACTAATTGGAAATTAAACAATTTAATCCTAAAAAATTGGTGGGTCAAACAAGAAATTATAGAAACAATCAATAATTTCATTCAAGAGAATGATAATAATGAAACAACATACCAAAACTTGTGGGATCCACTAAAGGCAGTTCTCAGGGGAAGTTTTATATCCCTGAGTGCATACTTAATTAAAGCAGAGAGAAGCGAGGTCAATGAATTGGACATGCAATTGAAAAAGCTAGAAAAAGAACAAATTGAAAATCCCCAATTAAGTACTAAATTAGAAATCTTGAAAACGAAAGGTGAGATTAATAAAATTGAACTTAAGAAAACCATTGAATTAATAAATAAAACTAAGAGCTGGTTTTATGAAAAAATCAACAAAATTGATAGACCCTTAGTCAATATGATAAAAAAAAAGAAAGAAGAAAACCAAATTATGAGTATCAAAAATAAAAAGGGTGAATCTACCTCCAATGAAGAGGAAATCAAAAAAATAATGAGGAATTATTTTTCCCAATTGTATGCACAAAAATATGACAATCCTAGTGAAATGGATGAATATTTACAAAATCACAAGTTGCCCAGATTAACTGAAGAGGAAGTGAATTACCTAAATAACCCCATCTCAGAAAAAGAAATCAAACAAGCCATCAAAGAACTCCCTAGGAAAAAATCTCCAGGGCCAAATGGGTTTACAAGTGAATTCTATCAAACATTTAAAGAACAATTGATTCCAATACTCTACAAACTATTTGGGAAAATTAGTGAAGGAGTCCTACCAAACTCTTTCTATGACACAAATATGGTACTGATTCCTAAATCAGAAAGAGATAAAACAGAGAAAGAAAATTATAGACCAATTTCCCTCATGAATTTAGATGCAAAAATTCTAAATAAAATATTAGCCAAAAGACTCCAACAACTCATCACAAAAATAATACACTCTGATCAGGTAGGATTCATTCCAGGAATGCAAGGATGGTTTAATATTAGGAAAACTATCAGTATAATTGAGCACATCAACAATAAAACTAGCAGAAACCACATGATCATCTCAATAGATGCAGAAAAGGCTTTTGACAAAGTACAACACCCATTCCTATTAAAAACACTAGAAAATATAGGAATAAATGGAGCCTTCCTCAAAATAGTTGATAGCATCTATTTAAAACCATCAGCAAGTATTATATGCAATGGGGATAAACTAGAAGCCTTTCCAATAAGATCAGGAGTGAAACAAGGTTGTCCACTATCACCCCTCTTATTCAATCTGGTACTAGAAACAGTAGCAGTAGCGATTAGAGAAGAAAAAGAAATCAAAGGAATCAAATTAAGTAAAGAAGTGACCAAGCTATCACTCTCCGCAGATGATAGGATGATATACTTAGAGAATCCTAGAGAATCAAGTGAAAAAACTACTAGAGACAATAAATAAATTTGGCAAAGTTGCAGGATATAAAATAAACCCACATAAATCCTCAGCATTCCTGTACATCTCTAATGAAACTCAACAGCAAGCGATAGAGAAATCCCATTTAAAGTCACTGTAGACATGATAAAATATTTGGGAATCTACTTGCCAAAACAAACCCAGAATCTATATGATCACAACTACAAAACACTTCTCACACAAATAAAATCAGATCTAAATAGTTGGAAAAATAGCAATTGCTCATGGCTGGGTCGAGCTAATATAATAAAAATGACAATTTTACCCAAACTAAACTATATATTTAGTGCCATACCAATCAATTTACCAAAAAACTACTTTCTAGAGTTAGACAAAATAATAACAAAATTCATTTGGAAAAACAAATGGTCTAGAATATCAAGGGAATTAATGAAAAGAAACGCTAGGGAAGGTGGACTAGCTATGCCAGATCTTAATCTGTATTATACAGCAGCAGTCATCAAAACTGCTTGCTACTGGCAGAGGTGTAGAGTAGTGGATCAATGGAATAGATTAGGTGCAGGAGACCCAGCAGTTAATGAATATAGCAATCTATTGTTCCATAAGCCCAAAGACCCCAGTTTTTGGGATAAGAATGCACTATTTGACAAAAACTGCTGGGAAAACTGGAATACAGTATGGCAGAAACTGGGCATAGACCATTATCTAACACTATATACCAAAATCAAGTCCAAATGGGTGCATGATCTAGGTGTAAAGGATGATACTGTAAGCAATTTGGGAAAGCAAGGAATAGTTTACCTGACAGATCTGTGGAGAGGAGAAGACTTTAGTACCAAACAAGAATTAGAGAGCATTATAAAATTCAAAAGGGTTAATTTTGATTACATTAAATTGAAAAGCTTCTGTACAAACAAAGCCAATGTAACCAAGATCAAGAGGGAGGTGGGAAATTGGGAAAGAATTTTTACAACCTGTGTCTCTGATAAAGGACTCATCTCTAAAATTTGTAAAGAATTGAGCCAAATCTATATGAATACAAGTCATTCCCCAATTGATAAGCGGTCAAAGGATATGAACAGGAAATTTTCAGAGAAAGAAATTAAAGATATCTATAAGCATATGAAGAAATGCTCTAAATCACTATTAATTAGAGAAATGCAAATCAAAACAACTCTGAGATACCACATCCCTCCAGTCAGATTGGCTAAGATGACAAAACAAGAAAGTGACAAATGCTGGAGAGGAGGTGGACAAATTGGAACACTAATACATTGCTGGTGGAGTTGTGAACTTATCCAACCATTCTGGAGAGCAATCTGGAATTATGCCCAAAGGATTATAAATAATTTCATACCCTTTGACCCAGCCATACCACTTCTAGGGTTATATCCCAAAGAGATCATAGAAGTGGGAGGAAGACCCATATGTACAAAAATATTTTTAGCAGCCCTTTTTGTGGTTGCAAAGAATTGGAAACTGAAGGGGTGCTCACCAACTGGGGAATGGCTAAACAAGTTGTGGTATATGAACGTAATGGAATATTATTGTGCTATAAGAAATGAAGAGGTGACAGATTTCATAATACCTGGAGAGACTTATACAAACTGATGCTGAGAGAGAAGAGTAGAATCAGAAGAAATCTGTATAAAATCACAGACATACCATATCTGTGATGACCAACTATGACAGACTGGACTCTTTTCAGCAATGCAGTGATATAAGTTAATCCCGAAAGACTCAAGAAAGTGAGAAATGCGTCATCCAGAGATATAACTAGAAAGAACTGAACCTGAATCCTGATGGAAGCAAACTAAATGATCTTGTTCTTTTCATTGTTTGGTTTTATTTCTTCCTTACCATCTTTCATCCCACCTAGTACAATAAGCCATTGTAATTGGAATAATGTCTAATATGAATGCATTTGCAGATCATATACTGTACTATATGCTGTCGTGAGGGGAGGGGGGAGGGAAGTAAAGGAAATTTGAAAATCAAGAAACTATGGAATTGAAACTTGTTAACTGAAACTAAACTAATAAATTAATTTTTAAAAAAGAAAAAAAAGAAAGAAAAAGAGAAAGGAGTTTTCTTGGATAAAGTCCTAGGGAAATGGGTATGGAAAGCTTATTGCCATGAGAGATAAGACAACTTGAGGACCATAGTAGCCTCAAGGAAGTTCAGTTTCTCTGAATCAAATAACATGGCATCTAGAGAAATAAAGGTATTGTGAATGATTACCATAAAGGTGTCAACAGATGTGTAGAAGGTAGGAGATTAAGGCAGGATATTTTGCCAAGTTTGTTTTGATGGCCACCTTCTGTCTTTATAGCCTTGTTCTTCTCCTGTAGAATTTCATGTCCCTCTTCTCAGAGCTCTCACACCAAGGAGAACAATCTAAAACAATACTGATGTTGTCACTGTGTGTCCAGCTAACAATCTGAGAAAGGCCAGACAACTGTGGTTTAAAGTGTCTAGGTGTGAACACCATTGTGAACCTTAAGGTCCATAATTCTGAAAGAGGAAAAAGGTGAAGACACCACACCATTGCAAAGACCAGAATGGCTTTTGGTCATAAGAGTTTTCGCCTTATGAAGGATGGTTAAGAAGAGCAGCTAAAAAGGTTAAGCTGCAATTAAAAAAATAAAGCCACCAAAAAGTCAGTTGTCAAATTTTTTGCTGGCAGAGGTCTGAAAAAAGAGGTCTTGTTCTATTTCTTGAGGAGGATATCTGAGAAGAAAGGAATCAGAAGTATGTTTCTCTTTTAAAAAGATATTCTTCATATTAAAAAAGAAAAGGCCATCTCAGTCCAATCAGTAAATCATAAATGTGAGGGGACCAAAATGAGAGAGTAAGGGGGAAAATACAAAAGTTGGTTTAGGGGGGTGATTGTTGGAGGCAGTTTGAGGAAAGAGATGATATTTTGGGGTTTTCCTTGCCCTGTTCCCATCTCAGAACATCAGAAATGTGATGTGCTGAGCCTTGGCAATGAGATGGGGGGATTGCTAAATGGCTCAATGAGGAGCCCTTTGCAAGTACTACAAGGGACAAGAATCTGTTCTTCAAGATGGTAATGAATTGTGTCTCTTAGAAGAAAGGTGAGAATTCAGTCCTAGAGAAGTGCCTGCAAGTCCTCTCAACAGATTAGGGTTCTCACCTTTTGGGGGAGGAGTAGAGGGAAGGGCTAAACAGAGGAAGAGACATAATAAGCCCCCTACCACTCAGTGCTAATATCTTTTCTTGCCAGTGCTGAAGGGCTGAAGACCTAGCATTATCTCTCCTGAAGGGACTATCTGTGAAGGAGGGAATCAGAGACCCAGGGGCACCTATGCAAGAGATTTAATTGAAAACCTCAAGGCAGAGCTCCCTTGCTCCATCTGCCTGGGCTTCTTCACTGAGCCAGTGACTGTCAAGTGTGGCCATAGCTTTTGCACAGAATGCCTTCTGCAGGGCAGGGAGGCAGCCTGTGAAACCTTAAGCTGCCCAGACAGCTGAGGCATCATCAGGTACATTGTCAGACTTGGTGCTCAGCCAGAACCTGCAGGATCTGTCCAACCCTGGCAAAATGCTGAGACCTCATTGGCTGCAGAGCATGGTGGGCCTGACCACCTGTGATCAACATGGGGAAAAAGAGAAGTTCTTCTGTGAGGAAGACCAGAGACGTCTCTGTGATTCCTGTCTCTTAGCTCCAGAGCACAAGGATCACCAAGTCCTTCCCTTGGAAACAGATGTTGACAAGTGCAAGGACAGGCTCCAGAAGGCATTGACTGCCTTACAGAAAAAGGAAGAGGAGTTCAAAACAGTACTGTTTGAACTTAGAAGCAGAGAGACTCAGTGTAAGGAGGCTACCAAAGTCCTGAAACAGTCGATTATATCTGAATATGGGAAAATGCACGAGTTCTTGTGGGATGAAGAAAATAGATGCTTGCAAAGACTGGATAAGGAAACCAGAGACAACCTGGTGAAACTGAAGGAGAACAGGGCCAAGCTGCGCCAGCAAGTCCAGAATCTGCAAGGAATGGCTGTAGAAGTAGAGGACAATTTGGACAAGGAGCCCTTGGAAATGCTCCAGTATATGAAAGGCACTTTGGAGAGGAATAAGGAGCAGCTACTTCAAGAACCCCAGCTTGCTTCCCCTGTCTGGTCCACCTGCCCCATCGCAGGCTTGAGAGAAGTGCTCAGGAGTTTCTGGAGGGATATAACTCTTGATCCTGAAACAGCCAATCGTCATCTCATCCTGTCTGGAGACTTGAAGAAGGTGCAGTATGGGAGTGTCCCTCAAGATGTGCCTGACAACAAAGAGAGATTTGACATTGCTCTTGCTGTTTTGGGGCTCCAGACCTTCACCTCAGGCAAACACTATTGGGAAGTGGAGGTGGGAGATAAGACAGAGTGGGAATTGGGCATCTGTAAAGATTCAGTCAGCAGAAAGGGGAAACTCTCGTCCTCATCTGAGGATAAAAGGACCTTAGTAGCCTTCACATCTGGAAATTGTTTCTGCCTCTTAAATGCACAAAAGAGTTGTCAGTTCATTTCGCCTACAGAGAAAGTGGGCATTTTTCTTGATTATGAAAATGGACATATAGCTTTTTATGATGTTACAGACAGATGCCTTATCTACAGTTTTCCAAATACAGCCTTTGAAGGTCCTCTTCGTCCTTACTTCTCTCCTGGTCGTCCTACTGCAGAAAGTACCCCTGGACCCCTCATTATCTGCTCTAGGAGTGGTCAGTAGAAGGCTGTCCATGATGTTAATTACTAATTATAACTCTCCATGACAAGTAACTAAATATAACAGTGGAAGTGACTGTCTATTTCTTTGAACTCATATTGAAATGGTCAATAAAGTGATGTCTGATTGTCAAAACCAATGAGAATGAAGTCGACTTTGTTTATACTTGCTACAAAGAAATAAACAAACAAATAAAGAAACCAAACCAAACAGAAAAAAAACCCATAAATGTAGCGGATTTACAAGCACCTAAGTTAGAGATAAGATGGAATGGGAGGAAGAAGAGGAACAGGAAAGAAGGAATGAGGGGGAAAAAGTCTAAGGGTAGATCTAAGTAGGATATGAAATTTAAAAAGTGAAAACTGTTTAAGAAAAGTTACAAAGAAGGGGCGGCTAGGTGGCGCAGTGAATAGATCAACGGCCCTGGAATCAGAAGGACCTGAGTTCGGAGCCGGCCTCTGACACTTAATCCACACAAACAAAAGCCTAGCCGTGTAACCTTGAGCAAGTTACTTAACCCCAATAGCTTTAAAAAAAAAGAAAAGTTACAAAGAGTAACTGTCTTATACCAACAAGATGTGAGAGGAAGAACTGACACAGAAAAGAGTTGGGAAGAGGTCTAGTAGTTCTGGAATCCTAGTTTCATGGGGAATGGTCCTAAAAGGGAGCAACAAACACACACAAGCATAAGAATCTTTTAAATTAAGAAAAAATAAAATACTGAGAGGATAGGGAAGGGGGAGAGAATAAGGGAGGGACCTTAAGAGGGGAGGGTGAGGGAATAAAGGATGTTATTGAAGTGTGAATGGGAGTGGGAAGATAAAGTAAGGATCCTAGGGGCTGAGGAAGGTTGGGCATAATAGGAGGGCCAGGTAGTAGGTAGAAGTAAAGTGGAGGAGTCAAAAGAAGGGTGTCAGGGCCAAGTAGAAAGCAAAGATGGACAGCTCTCTACATAAGGCACAGTATTTATTAAAAGGTTTCTTGAAGTGGAAATTTATTGCTGCATATTTTGAATCCTCTCTCATATTCTGTGTACTTGACAATAGTTTTTTTTTTATTTTGAATAAAATGGTCAATAAAGTGATGTCTGATTGTCAAAACCAAAGAGAATGAAGTTGACTTTGTTTATACTTGCTACAAAGAAACAAAGAAACAAACAAACCAAAGAAAAAGAAAGAACCCATAAATGTAGCTGATTTACAAGCACCTAAGTTAGAGATAAGATGGAATGGGAGGAAGAAGAGGAACAGGAAAGAAGGAACGAGGGGAATAAATGTCTTAGGGTAGATCTAAGTAGGGTATGAATTTCAAAAAGTGAAAACTGTTTAAGAAAAGTTGCAAAGAGTAGCTGTCTTATACCAACAAGGTGTGAGAGGAAGAACTGACACAGAGAAAATAGATGGGAAGAGGTCTAGTAGTTCTGGAAACATAGTTTCATGGGGAATGGGTTTCAAAGGGAACAACACACACACACACACACACACACACACACACACACACACACACACACACAAGCATAACCGTTTTATAAATTAAGGAAAAATAAAATACTGAAGGGATAGGGAAGGGGGAGAATACAGGAGGGATCATTAGAGGGGAGGGTGAGGGAATAAAGGATGTTATTGAAGTGTGAATGGGAGTGGGAAGGTAAAGTAAGCATCCTAGGGGCTGGGGAAGTTTGGCCATAATAGAAGGGCCACTAGTAGGTAGAAGTAAAGTGGAGGAGTCAAAAGAAGGGTGTCAGGGCCAAGTAGAAAGCAAAGATGGACAGCTCTCAACATAACGCACAGTATTTATTAAAAGGTTTCTTGAAGTGGAAATTTATTGCTGCATATTTTGAATCCTCTCTCATATTGTTCTGTGTACTTGACAGTACTTTTTATTTTTATTCTTTATTTTGAATAATTTTACTTTTAGTGGCTAAATTAATTTTTTTGTTTAAAAAAAATTTTTTTAAGATTAAAATGTAAAGAAATCCAAAGAGAAACTGTGGCACCTCAATGTTGCAATGGATAGAGTATGTGCTCTAGATCTAGATCTAGATTGTGGAATCCAGCCTTAGACAATTGACACTTAGTAGCTGAGTGATCCTGAGCAAGTTACTTAACCCCAGTTGCCTAGCCCATCCCCCCCAAAATGAAAATATCTCCAAGTAAAGAAGGATGAAAAGGAGAATTTTAAAAGCTAAGAAAAAAAAAAGAATAACAAATCCAACAACAACAACAGAACCTGAATCAATGAATAAAAAGGGAAACAAATAAGAAAGAAAAAGAGAAAGGAGTTTTCTTGGATAAAGTCCTAGGGAAATGGGTATGGAAAGCTTATTGCCATGAGAGATAAGACAACTTGAGGATCATAGTAGCCTCAAGGAAGTTCAGTTTCTCTGAATCAAATAACATGGCATCTAGAGAAATAAAGGTATTGTGAATGATTACCATAAAGGTGTCGACAGATGTGTAGAAGGTAGGAGATTAAGGCAGGATATTTTGCCAAGTTTGTTTTGATGGCCACCTTCTGTCTTTATAGCCTTGTTCTTTCCCTGTAGAATTTCATGTCCCTCTTCTCAGAGCTCTCACACCAAGGAGAACAATCTAAAACAATATTGATGTTGTTACTGTGTGTCCAGCTAACAATCTGAGAAAGGCCAGATAACTGTGGTCTAAAGTGTCTAGGTGTGAACACCATTGGGAACCTTGAGGTCCATAATTCTGAAAGAGGAAAAAGGTGAAGACACCACACCATTGCAAAGACCAGAATGGCTTTTGGTCATAAGAGTTTTCGCCTTATGAAGGATGGTTAAGAAGAGCAGCTAAAAAGGTTAAGCTGCAATTAAAAAAATAAAGCCACTAAAAAGTCAGCTCCATTCACTGTGCCACCTAGCCACCCCCATTCCAATAATTTTTAAAGTGTCTCTCCTGGATCTATTTTCCAGGTCAGTGGTTTTTCCCATGAGATATTTCACATTGCCTTCTAATCTTTCATTTGTTTGGCTCTGCTTAACAGCATCTTGATTTCTCATAAAGTCATTAGCTTCCATTTGCTCCAGTCTAACTCTGAAGGAATGAATCTCCTAAGTGAACTTTTGACATTCTTTTTCCACCTGGCAAATTCGACTTTTTAAGGTATTCTTCTCCTCATTGCCTTTTTGGGCCTCCTTTGCCATTTGAGTTAGTCTATTTTTTAAGGTGTTGTTTTCCTCAGTCAGGCTGTTGACCCTCATTTCATACTTTTCCTGCATCCTTCTCATTTCTCTTTCCAATTTTTCCTCCACTTCTCTTATTTGATTTTTAAAGTCCTTCTTAAGGTAGTCTTTGATCTGGAACCCACTCATGTTTTCCCCTGGGGCTTTTGGAACAAGACTTCTGACCTCACAGTCCTTTTCCTGCTCTATGCCCCCAAAATAGGAGTCTAGGGTTGCATTTTTCTGTTTCCTTTGCCTTCGCATGCTGCCACTTAATTACTTGACTTTTGGGCTTGTTGCCACAGTATGTCTTTGCCGCCAGATAGGGGAATTTTCGTCCAGAACGTGTGGGGGGGCAACTTCCATTTCGGGCAAGGTGGAAACCCACCCACAACCTCCACCCCAGATCACAATCCAGATCCAGGGAGGTTAAAGCAAGAGTGATTACTCCCTAAGACTGATCACTGGATCTCCCTACAGTTCGTTGGCCAGGAGCTGGAGCTGCCTCTGAAAAACTCCAAAATGGCGTGTCTCTTCAGAGGCTTCTAGCCCCCAGGGGAGGGAGCCGACGCATTCCCCAAATACTGGTCCCAAAGTCCATAGGATACTAATGTCTTACTTTGTCCTAGGCATGTCTATGTTCATAATTCTGGAGTCGCCACAGCTGCTGTTGTTCTGGGGAGTCTCTCCAGCCAGCTGCTGGCCCTGCCACCCTGGGGCTAAAACCTTGGCTCATGTGGACCTAGGCTCTGCTTGGCTTGGCTCCCTGGGCTCTGTGCACTGCCGGCTCCCAGACCGCTGTGTTGTACCTTCCTGCAGGGCTGCTGGGCTGTCCTCAGCGGGAGGTTAGCTTCTCTGTGTCGTTCTGGGGGTGCTGGGGCTCCAGAAGTTGTTCAGAGTCCCCTTTTACATATTTTGGGGGGATTCTGGGGGCAGAGTGGCTTGGATGAGCTGTTTCTACTCCGCCATCTTGGCTCTGCCCCAAGGATATAACTCGTGATCCTGAAACAGCCAATCGTCATCTCATCCTCTCTGGAGACTTGAAGAAAGTGCAGTATGGGAGTGTCCCTGAAGATGTGCCTGACAACAAAGAGAGATTTGACATTGCTCTTGCTTTTTTGGGGCTCCAGACCTTCACCTCAGGCAAATACTATTGGGAAGTGGAGGTGGGAGATAAGACAGAGTGGGAATTGGGCATCTGTAAAGATTCAGTCAGCAGAAAGGGGAAACTCTCGTCCTCATCTGAGGATAAAAGGACCTTAGTAGCCTTCACATCTGGAAATTGTTTCCTCCCCTTAAATGCACAAAAGAGTTTTCAGTTCATCTCGCCTATAGAGAAAGTGGGCATTTTTCTTGATTATGAAAATGGACATATAGCTTTTTATGATGTCACAGAGAGATACCTTATCTACAGTTTTCCAAATACAGCCTTTCAAGGTCCTCTTCATCCTTACTTCTCTCCTTGTTGTCCTAATGAAGAAAGTACCCCTGGATCCCTCATTTTTTGCTCTCTCAGTATTCACTAGAAGGCTACAAGTGCTGCTAATTAGTTAGGGTAACTAAGTCAAGTGATTTCAATTTCTTTGAATTCATATTGAAATTGTCCATAAAATAAAGTGTGATTATCAAAACCAATGAGAATTAAGTCTATTTTGTTTATACTTGCTACTAAAAAAAATGTTGTGGGCTATTAAAAATAATTGTAATTTAATTGCAAGAACCTAAATTGAGATCAATTGGAAGGGGAGGCAGTAAAGGAACAGGAGAGCAGGACTGAAGGGAGAAGAATTGTAAGGGTTGACCTGAGTATGAGAACTTAAAATAGTCTCCTAAAATTGAATAAATGAAAGCACAATTAAATGAATTAATAAATGAATGAATGAAAGAGACCATGATGCCAAGGGATAACGTCCTAGTAGGTGGGTGTGGAAAGTGGATGGCATTAAAGACATGGAGGCTGTAGTCATATTTTTGCTATTATGCCAAGAGTTTTATGATCGTTTTCGTTTCCCTTTCTGAATTTGTTGGGCGTATCAGGGGATGTGGGTGTTATTAAGTTTGCTTCTGGTTTCCTTTTGGAAAATCATCGGCAAGGCTCCAGATGTCTCTCCAGGGAGCTTTACATACAGTGACTATAAAAGGCTTTCTTCAAAGCTGGTGGGAACTAGACCTTAATTGCCTTAAGGTATGAGGAACACATTCCCTCTTTCCCTTCTAACAAATGGCAATAAAAAAAAAAACCTAGGCTCACTTGGTAGGCCAGGCTCAAGTCTGAGACTGTGTGTGTGTGTGTGTGTGTGTGTGTGTGTGTGTGTGTGTGTGTGTGTGTGTGTTTGGGGTGGGGTTTGGGGGGTGGAGGCAGGAGGGAGAAAGTGAATGGAGGATTGGAGGGGGAATATCTTCGTATTTCTAATTTTTGTGGTAATAGTTTTAATGATGACTTAGAAGGCTATGCATGCCTTTCAGAGGGCTCAGTGGTAGATAAGGAATGCATATTTACTATGCAGAAGGTTGTCAGTAGTCCTCTTTTCCCCTGCAGAAGCAAATAATTAAGATTCCTCCCCTCTTCCCCTCAGTCTCCCTCTCAGCCCAAGAAATTGAAAATCTGATACATATATGTCCACTTTAAAGCTTGGTTTCTTAATTTTTTGATGCACTTTGGCATTCAGGTAAATACTACAAACCCTTTATCAGAATAAGACTTTTAAATGTGGGAAATAAAATATACAAGAATGCAAAGAAAATATGAATAAACCACATTATATTAAAATACAATTATTAATTAATAAATCATTGGTCTCAAGTTGAAAACCCATTTAAAAGGGAATTCTTTGTTCTGTTGCTAGAACGCTATCATTTGAGTGATAATTCACTTGTTTTGAGTCTTAAAGAAATCCCTTATCCAGGTCAGTGAAATTGAGAGAAGCATGATTTTATCCTCAGCCTTCTAAGGTCCTTTGCTTCATTAACAGCTTGATTTTGCCTGTCTTTCTCCTCCCTATCTTTCCCTTCCCTCCCTGAGGAAGGAATTATTCTGAAATCTAAGTGGTGCAGTCTTCTTCTAGGGAGTGTGAATAATAATTGGAATATTGCTTTGGACGCTGACTGTCCAGGGCTATCTTTAAATTGGTCATTTTAACCTGTTTAGTCATACTAGAGCTGTAGAGCAGTTTCCAGTGAATGCAAAGATGGGACTTGATCACTGAAAAATTATGTAAGCAAAAGGAAAGAACACTATACCTTGGATCTATGTCTAGCTATCAGGATCCTTTCCTACTCCCATTTCATTTTTTCTTCCAAAATGTACTTTTTTTCCTTCACCAAAGGGGTGATTTCCCAACCGTCTTTTGATTTTACCCAGGGGTTTTGTATTTGTTTGCTTCTCAGCGCTTCTCTTGTGAATGAATCCTGCTCTGAAAAATCTGAGTTGGTATATTTCATTCAGATTTGTGTATAATCATTCCTGCCATGGCAGGCCTGAGCTCACTTTGGGATCTTCCATGCACTTTTTCTGTTGTTGTTTTATGTTCTTCTTGGGTTTCTGATTTTAAACTCTGTGCCATCTTTGTGCATATCTGTTTGAGTATGTTTGTGCATACTGGAAAATCTTCCTTAAAGGGATTACTGTAGAGGCTTTAACTGATATATTTTCTTTTTCCAGGAACTATCATTTTTGTTTTTTTGATATTCTAAGATATAGTTCAAATGAATTTTACTTTTTGGAAATATACTAATATTAGTCTTCTAAATAGTGTCTAAGCCATATTTGAATAGTTAGGAACTACACACTGATGTGGCTTGTTGCTTAAGGGCCAAATTCTCCCTTTGGAACAAAGGACAGGTGTGTTTGCACCTCCAAAGGCAGAGTTGAGGAATTCAGTTGTTGCATTAACCCATTGTAGCCAGCTACAGATTAATGACTTCCTAGTATCAGTCAATTAACAAACTGTTTAGAGTGCTGCCTAAAGAAGCCAGGAGAATGTGTTCCTCTATGGCCTGGAGTCCTTCTTTGTACTTCCCTAACCCCTTCTATGGGAGCTCAAAACACTTTCCACTCCCCAGTCTGTGAACTGATTAATCACTGCAGCCATCTGAAGAAGTGGGGAGTGGTTCCATTATCTCCTCTTTCCAGAGGAAGAAGCTTTAAAAGATTTGGCTCTGGTCAATGGGAAATTAGCTGTAGATCCAGAAAAGAATCCCCACTCCCCTCCAGTCTACAAACCCACCCCTCTCATTCCCTGAACAATATTAATTCCTACTCATTTGTGTGAAATTAACAAGTGCAATTGGACATTATTCAACTGTAATGAACTACTTACAGTCCAAAGGAAATAACCTACAGCTAACATCTCTATCACATCTACTTTCACATCACTATTAACAATGGATGCCTTAAAAAAGCAATATAAATGTGTACATTTGCGTGCTACTCCTTACTGGGTAAGTTGACTGGAGATAAATTAAGCTATCCATATTAAAGCAATTTGTACATCATGGACAAATAATTTAATATATTCTTGTTACAAAACCATGGAAATAATTCTTTCCCCCTTTTGTTAGATTTCTGAAAAAGTTATAAGAACCTAAGTTTTGCAGTTGGAACAGACCCCTTTAGGGTCTATTTAGGTCATATTAGTTTAATCCCTTGCCCAGTTATAAAGGAGATTCAGGAGACCTATTAGAGTTAGAACCTGTGACCTATCTCCAGACGTCCTAGTTTTGTCATTTTGGTTGCCATGCTCATTGTGATATTAGTTCACTTTTTGTGATGTCATATTTATTGAGGAATATTATGTATGTTAAGGGGAGCTCAATGGTGCATTAGAGTGTTGGGCCTGGAATCAGTGAGATCAGAATTCACATGTGGTCTCAGACACTAGCTGTGTGCCCTGGCGAAATCACTTACACCTGTTTGCCTCAGTTTCCTTATCTGAAAAATGAACTAGAGAAGGAAATAGCAAACCACTGGTAGCTTTGCCAAGAAAACTCCAAATGGGGTCACCTAGAGTTGAAAAGCCTGAAAGGATGAACAGTAGCAGCATTAATTATGTGTGTGTGTGTGTGTGTGTGTGTGTGTGTGTGTGTGTGTGTGTGTGTGAATCTTCCAGTATCAAGAAGGTGAAAGACTTAAAAATGTTTCATTCAGAGTAAAAGTATGCTTTTTTTTCCATTTTTCCACGCTAAGAGTGCAAGTCACATTTTTGTCAATTGAATTCTACTTTCACTTCAATTAGCAACATCAGTTTAGAGCTGTTTATCTTAATTTCTGACCTTTAATTGCCTTTGAATCTTAACAACATTCTCTAAATTTGTTCATTCCAGGCCACACAAAGAACTAGTAAACAAGCCCTTAAATGGATTAGGGGTAGGGGGAGAGGAAGTTCATTCTAAGGAGACCTCGGGGCAGGCCCTTTGGTGAATAAGAATCCTTTGGTAATGCGAAAGCATTCTTTGAATTCCAAGATCCCACTCTGGGACACTTTCTTTACTTCCTCTTGGCCTCAGGACCAGGAGATGGCATCAACTTCTGTGACAAAGGTGAGGTTGATAGTGGCTTAGTTTCTGGATCTGGGAGGGACTTCAGGGGTCACTGAGTACAATCCCTTTGGTTTATAGACTAGGAAAATGGAGGTTAAGGAAGTCAAAGGAATCCAGAGGTAGTGTCAGAGATGACAATTGAACTTAGTTCCTCAGACACTGTTATTGTTCTTTTCACTTTACCACCCTCCCTTCCCATAAATCTGGAAGTCTCCCAAGTCCTCACCATCAGCTGTTAACCACATACCTAGTATTAGTAGCATACTATAGTTCACCAGTATACTCTAGCATACCAGTATCCTAGCCTATCCTATCCTATACTACACATAAACTATACATGGTATAAATTGGGGCTTAGGCTCTGGGAACCCCTTGAATCTTCCCACTTGATGAAGCATTTGCCTGAAGCCATACATAAGCCTTTCATTATCCCTAAGCCCAAATCTCTTAACCTAACCTAGCCCTCCATTTTCCAGCTACTTCCCACTCTTGATCCTATCAAAATATCTATACCCAAATCTGTTAGTCTTAAACTAGCCTAGCCCTCCATAGTCTGTCATCTCCAGGTAACCTTTAGCTATTTCCCGCCATTAATCCCATTCCTGGAGTCTGACCTCAGTCACCAAGATCCTCCTTAAGACCCTCCCCTCTAGACCTCCCTTAGTTCCCTTCCATAGTCTCCCTGTATATAAAATCGGTCTTGCCTCCATGAATGGACTGAGATTCAATCTATCTCAGATGCAGTCTGTGTCAGATTGTTCTAGCCTGCTTGTCATAAATACTTAGACTCCTTAAGAATCTATCCATTATGAAGAATCTTTAATAAACTTTGTTTTACGTTGGCTGAGAAAAGACGACTCAAAATCACTCAGCAGGATCCGGTGTGTTGGTATTTTGGGGACTTGAGCACCCCTAAACCCCCAAACCTCAACAGTAGCATGTTATTGTACACCAGTATACTATAGCTTACCAGTATATTATAGTATACTATTGTGTATACTATAGCATAGTGTACTATATTATAGTATATATAGGTAGTATACTACTGGTGTACTATACTATACTGTACTGTACTATACTATGCAATGCTATGCTATACTACAAATGTACTATATATACATATATATGCATATATATGTATATATAAACACATGCACCATACATACACACACACATACATACACATTACTGGTGTAGTACACTATACCACAGTATACCAGTAGTGTGCTTTAGTATACTACTGACAAACAATAGTACAATACTACTAATAGATTCATCATCTGTAAAGTGAATTGCAGAAGGAAATGACAAACCACTCCAGCATCTTTGCCAAGAAAATTCCAAATGGGGTCATGAAGGGTCAGATGTGACTGAACTGACTGAATGACAAAATAGTACACCAGCCATGTGTCCACTATAACTGGCATGCCCATATGCAGCAAAGAGATTATCATTATTCTGAGTACCTAGACTTTAGGGCTTGCTTCTTGCTTTAGTTCAAAGCTATATGAATGTAGAATTGAGAATGTAAACTACTTAGGGTGACTATGAATGTGAGAGCCTTGAATCAGAGCCACCCTTGGTAGGGGGGGTGGAGAAGAAAGAAGAGAGAAAAAACAAGTTACTGCTATTATTATTACTTGAGTTAATATTTTTGAGTTGATTATCAAAGAAGAAAGTAGGCTTTTTTTTCCATTTAGAAAATTGGACCCAATAAGTGACATTTCCATTTATCATGCATTTAACTTCTGAAACATAATGAATTGTTCAACTGATAATTATCAAACTTGAGTGTTCATGGAAGAAACACCCCCTTCATAAATCTTTAAAATTATAATGCTTTGCTAGTGAGACACATTTCAGAGTTTGGAAATCATTACAAACATTTATTGACTGTTGGAATTTGACAAATAGTGAGTAGAAATGTCATTACTTTCATTAACATTATGAAAATTACCAACCCCTCCCCCAAATCCTGCCAAGTTTACTATTCCCTTTGATGAATTGTGTCCATTATTTCCAATGAAATAGGTGCACAAATAGATGCAGAAAATGAATAATGACAGCATGTTATTTCTATGGAATTGCATTTGTGCAGTGCTTTGTGTCATAGCCCACCTATAATTTCTAGACATGTATTTATCCAACAAAATAATGGGGTTTCTCCAAAAGTATCACTTTGGTACAAGTATCTTCCTCACCTAAAACATTGTAACATGTAAATTCAAAGACTTTTTCATCAATAACTAACCTGTATTCCTATGGGAACTAAGGAAGCACTTGTTGAGATCCTTTACGTACTTATAAAGTATGGTGATAACTCATTTCTTGACTCATCTTACTTGTCTTGAACCAATTGGTTGGTTTGCTTATATAGCAGACTTTTCTCAGGGTTCAGCAATCCACTCAGTTCTAATTGCTGCTAACAGGAGAAAGGAGTCTATAGGTCATTCAATGTCACCTGTAGATGAGTTGGGCTCTATCTATATGGTATTATATCATCTGATCTCATATCACGCTACTGAATTCCTGCACAAAGTAATAGATGGTGAATCTTTTCTCTTTTATTAATTATGAGTCAAAAAATAATAACAAATGTAACGGGAAAGAATCAAGCATGTGGTTCATAGTGCTTCTTCAGTCCCATTACCTCTAGATTATACTATCTCTTAACTCTGTTACACTGACATTCATATAGAATTCTAAAGTTTGTAAAGTCCTTCACATGCATTTTCTCCTTTCTTTTGTGCTTTCTGAAATACTTTGATGTAGCTATTACTTGTATTAGCACTGAGAGGTGAGTATATTTACCCAGTCATTCAACTAACCAAATTCAAATGCAGAATTTTAATCTGTCTTCTTGGTCCCTAGATCAGGGGTGGAGATCCGGTGATCTTAAGGCCACATGTGGTTCTCTAGGTCCTCAAGTTTGAATTCATACTTCACAGAACAAATCTCCTTTAAAAAAGGACTTGTGGGGTGGCTAGGTGGCGCAGTGATTAAGAGTGCCGGCCTTGGAGTTGAGATGACCCGAGATCGAATCCGGCCTCTGAAAATGAGCACCCACACATAAATAATGACTAGCCGTGTAACCTTGAGCAAGTTAACCCCAATTGCTTTAAAAAAAAAATTTTAAAAAAAAGGACTTGTTTTGTAAAACTTGAACTCAGTCAAAAGGCTACGTCCAAGACTGAGTTTGACCCTTTAGACTCTTTAACACATGATGTTTCCTATTCCCAAAGTTCAAATCTGACCTCAGACACTTACTAGCTGTGTTACCCTAAGTAAATCACTTAATCTGTTTGCCTCAGTTTCCTCATCTATAAAATAAGCTAGAGAAGAAAATGGCAAGCCACTCCAATATCTTGGCCAAGAAAATCCAAAAGGGGTTGTGAAGAATTGGACATGACTGAAAAAATGGCTAAACATAACAAAAATGTTGCCTATTATAGGATGTCTTTACTGGATACTTAGTTATTCCTGTTTATACTTTCCTTAGGGGTGCATACAATGTGTGTATAAGATACTGTTATAAACTTTTGGGAAAGTAGACATATAGGTCATTCATTAATGATAATAATCTTGATCTCATATATATCAACAAACTTTAAGCATTGGGATCACAGGATTATAATACGATAGGAGATACCTAGAACTAATAGTGATGGGGCTTGGACCCCAGCCCTAGAACCATACTTCCTCTCCCCAAACCAATAACTCATGAGTGGATCTCAATGTCTTTGGCAATAACTCATGAGTGGATCCCAATGAAGCAAACTGTTTCTCCTTGTTACAAGAACAAGCTGACCTCTATAGAATTTCCCTTGTATGAACAGGATTATTTGTACCAGCAGAGCTATCATGTACTGATCTCACAGTTACTGTATGCAAATTCAGAGGTCAAGCTATAGATTTCAACTCCCAGTGTTATCTTGTGCAAACAAGGTGGCCATGCCAGTAGGGAATGATTCTTGTGCCCAAGATATAGAAACTGTATGTTCCTTTAGGAACTGACCACTCCTTGACCTCCTAATTAGTATATTGTCATAATATTTGCTGAACTTTTTTCCATATAAGCTTTAGTATCACTATCTTTAGACTGCAAGTTCCCTAAGGAGCTCCTCTCTATTAGTGTTATGATAAACTTTTTGCCACTTGCCTGGAAGACTTCCTGAGTCTGTTAATTCTTTCCAGATGATTCTGCCCTGTACCTTGATAATTTTGGGGTCCCTGTGCTCCTAAAACCATATCAGTAGGAATTTCAGTGGTCATTTATCCAAAACCCTCATTTTCCAGTGATGATATGAAAATTACTGGAGGTTAAGTGCCTTTCCTAAAGTCAGAAGGATAGTAAGTTTTAGAAGTTTGATTTGGACCCAGATCTATTAATTCCTGAGACTGTTTTGATATCCTGCTTTCTTTCAGATGCCTTTAAATCAATCCCTCCAAATCTTCACAATTTTATTGCTTCCAACATGGAACTTATCTATCCATACTTGTTCTAATCCAGCTACTTTCCTACATTTATTCTCTTTAATGATATCTTTTTGCCTCTTCAATAAATACATCGTGGATTTTGAATTTAATATCTATGTGTGGTAGCTCTCTTATTTTTGCTAGTGAAAAATGTTTGTTGTAAAAACCTGTGCAGTTTTTTTTTCTGTCTTCTGTTCATTGTCCTTCCACTTCCAACCCTGAATACCCTCTGCATGATTTTATTCAATTGGGTCTCATGCCAAGTTTTTAACCAGTTTTTTTCCTCTCTTGCCTTAAAATTGTGAAAAAGAACATGATCAAAAGTAAGTCACCAAAGGAAAGAATAGATGGGATGTTCATGTGGTAAGATAAATCTGTAACTGGTAGAGGGAAAGAGAATATTTATTAAGTACCTATTTTGTGTTAGGCACTGGCCTAGGCAATGGAAGGACAAATACAAACAAGCAAGACAGTCTCTACCCTCAAGGAACTGATCATCTAAGGAGAAAACAACAACCACATATAAAAGGTGCTTAAAAGGATGCAGTGGGTTCCTGCATGGTATGGAATGGAAACAAAGACCAAAGCTCACCTATCAGAAAAAGGATGAAATTCACATTTCCTGTGAGGTGGAGATGGGTGGAGAGTAAGGTCAAGGAGAACACTTGTCAGGAAGTGGCTTAAAGGTTTGTGTTGGGGCAAGACAAGGTATGATAATCACCTATTAATGATGTTCCTTTAGTATATTCACAAAGTTAGGATAAAGTCCAGAAAACCACCCACTGAGTATATTGACTGACATGGACTCCCAAGTGAAATTATAGGAGGACATAGCAAAAGTCACAAAGGATGGGAAACATGAATAGGATATGATCTGCACTTATTGAAGGGTGAATTCAATGACATCACAGATTTGGGCACTGGAATTTTGAATTAAACAGTGAGTTATAGCATTTAACACTCTCTCTCTCTCTCTCTCTCTCTCTCTCTCTCTCTCTCTCGCTCTCACTCTTTCTCTTTCTCTTTCTCTTCTCTCAAATATATATTTCTTCTTAAATAGGCCATGTGTGGTAAATCAACATTTAAACCAACATTTATACCAGTTCTACTACCAGTGCCTTTTTTGATAAAGCAGGTGATGAACCTATATAGACTCAACTAAAGAATCTATTGCAAAGTCTAATTAGTATTCAGAAACCAAAACTCTGTTATAATAGGATGTTTCCCATTGGACTGTAGCTTGGTGTGTTGCATGGTTAAAATAAATTTAAAAAATATAAAAAGTATTAAAATGTGCTGTTAGTAAAATGCTCATTGGAAGAATTCTTTTTATTTGCATTTCCCTTTCTTATCTCCTCCTATATCTTCTTCCTTTCTTCTTTCTATCCCTCAAATTTCTTTCCTTCTTCCTTCCCTTTCTTTTTCCTCCCATACTTCCTCTTCTCTTTGTTTTGTTCATTCATTTATTCTTTTCTTTTTCAATTTAACCAATGAATTTATTTTATTTTTAATTTGTGAAATATTACAAGCATTTCCATAACATAGTAGAATAAAAAAATGGTTGCACAAGAAATGCAAATTTATTCTGTACAACATGTTATTACTTTAAAATATATAATAAAGTTATCATGTAACTTTCTTCCCCCCTTTTTCTTTTTCCCTATTCTCATCCTCTTTCCTAAAGATAACCAACATTATATACAAATATGTATGCATGCATGTATGTATATGTGTATATATACAAACACCTATATATATATATGCACATAATTTTATACATACTTTTAGTTATCAGTTCTTTCTCTGGATGCATATAGCATCTTCATAAGTCCTTTGTCATTAATTTGGGAATTATTCTTAAAACAATATTGCTATTACTGTATACAACAATCCCTTCTTACCTTCCCTTCTTTCCTTCCTTCTGTCCTTCCCTTTGTTCTTCTCTCTTTTCCTTCCTTCCTTCCTTTCCTTCTTCTTTCCTTCCTTTCTTCCTTCCTTGCTTGCTTGCTTCCTTCCTCCTCTCTCCTTTCTTGTTCTTTGAGAGTGACAGCCTGGGTATTAACTAACACTCTTAGTTTCATAGTTACATATAATAAGCCAGAGTGCTCAAATCAAAGGGCAAAATTGTTCCTGTTATCCTTTTCCCTGAGGAAAGTCTATAAAGAAAGTATTATATATAATTTCAAGTCTGTTTCTTTCTAGGCACCTTGTAAATTGCTGCATAGAAGCTTGAGATAGCTTGAGGTAGGGTGAACAGGTGATAAATCTTGTGTCATTTTGAATATCCCAGATCAGGGAATAATCTTTAGCAGAAAACACACACTTGATTTCATTTACTGACATATACCTCTCAGGAGAAAATTTAAAAAAAAAGAAAAGAAAAAAAGATACCATGAAAACTTACAATGGACCCAAATCTACAATACTGCTCATATGTTGGTAATAGATCTGTCGAGATTTTTTTTCCTCCTTGTAATTAGATTCAAAAGGGAGTGAAAGAGTGAGACAGAGTGAGAGAGAGAGAGAGAGAGAGAGAGAGGTGGCGGTGGGGGTGTCATTCTCTTTGAGATAATGTCCCCAAAGGAGAACTATATCTCTTCAAATTTCCCAGTATGTAAAATGGCCTTTCCTCGTTTAAATTTTTTTCAAAGTTAAAAAAAACAAGACAACCTTTTTCATTGAACTTTTTTCCAGAAGTGAGGGAGTGAAAGAAACATTTTTTGAGTGCTCTGAGATGAAAATAATAGCTCCATAGAACTGTAAGATGCTGTAGCAATGACAATTAATAGCTAAGGAAATTGATGCCTTCTAATACTATATGGTGTGTTCCTTAATGGTGGGAATCATGGACTCTACTGCCTTGGTATTACCCATAGCCCTTAGTTCAGGGCTAGGCATTTAGAAGTCACTTAACAAATGCCTATTGAATGAAAAATAAATAAATGAATAAATAAGAATAAGAAATCAGGAATAAAATCTTAAGTAAGGATTTCATTCTCCTATACAACTACTAAATATAATTCCTGTTTTACTTCATTCCTCTTAAAATAAGACCAAGAAATAAAGAAGTCACATACCTTGCATTAATTTAGAATCCCAAGATAATGAAATTCCTACCACAAGTCCACTCTTTAGCTTGGTATTACATACCAGCACCATTTTTAAGCATAGTAGTTTTTATTAGGAACATTATTTTAAAAACTGGAAAACAAAACTTTTAGAGAGTTTATAACTAGCTAGTGGTAGCACTAAATGTCTCATAAGACAGGATTCCCACAATTATTGGGACATGAGATATACACATCCCATTTCCTCATAATGGAGGAGCCGAGAGTTCTGTGGGGATATCCTTTTGTTCTGTTTCAAACATACAAAGACTAATCCTGATACAGAATATATGCCATGGATTTTGAGATTGTTAAATCGGAGGAGCCAAGATGGCGGAAAGGAAGCAGTAACCTCGCTGAGCTCCTTGGTCACTAAGTCTCAAAGGGTGAATCTGAGCAGATTCTGGAGTGAACGGAGCCCACTGGAAGATGGAGGGTAGCAGAATCCAGCCCAGGAGGTTACCCAGTGTGTCCAGACAGGACGAGCGCAGAGCCTGTGGGGTCTGCACAGCTCAGACCTAAGAGCAGACAAGCAGACTACACCAGAGAGAGAAAAAGCCCCAGCCTGCAGACTTACCAAGGACGAATCGCAGTCATCTCCCCTTCATCTCACGAAGGGACGGGAAGGATCATTGGAGCCAGGTAGGAGAGTCGGGCCTCCAGGGGAGAGAGTGGCTTCTCTGGCTGCTTTCAGCCCCCAGCCTGGAAGGTTGGAGACTGCCTGCCTGTTTAATACAGGGGCTGGAATTGCAAAGTAAATTCTAGCTGCTCTGATCCTCCCATACCTCCTTCATGAAGCAGAAAACCCAAAGATAAGTCTCCCACCCAGATTGAAATCCCAAGTTAATGGAAATAGCCACAGGCTTGAGAGTCTCTAAGAAGGGGTGTAACTGACACAGCCGGGAGTCTGAAGAGAAGAGAGAGAGGGGGTCCCAACAAGCCCCACCTCACCTCACCAACAAAAGCTGACTTATAGCCCAGGGGTATAGAGGCAGAAATCTGAAGTGGTCAGACTCACCCCAACCTACGCATCTACATTCCTCACTGACTTCCCTGACTTAGCCATAAACTAGCCACCCAGAGGTATTCAAAGTCAAGGATCAGGCCCTAAACTCATAGCCTGAGAAACTAAGAAACAGGAAGTCACAATGGGAAAGAAAGAAGCTGAGAAGGAGAAGGGGAAGGCAAGAAAGTCTATTTGAGCCTACTATTCAGGGCAAGAACAACAAAATACACAGGACAATATAGACTCTCTACCCACACCTGAGATCACAGAAGGAAACATGATCTGGTCTCAAGCCCAAATAGCTTTCCTGGAGGAGCTTAAGAAAAATTTTATAGAAATAGATAGCAAAACTATACTAGTGGGGGACCTTAATCTCCCCCTCTCTGAACTAGATAAATCTAACCTCAAAATAAACAAGAAAGAAGTTAAGGAGGTGAATAGAATCTTAGAGAGACTAGATATGATGGATCTCTGGAGAAAACTGAATGGGGATAAAAAGGAATTTACTTTCTTCTCAGCAGTGCATGGTACATACTCAAAAATAGACCATGTACTAGGGCATAAAAACCTCACAATCCAGTGCAGAAAGGCAGAAATATTAAGCGCATCATTCTCAGATCATGATGCAATAAAAATTATATGCAATAAAGGGCCATGGAAAGATAGACTAAAAACTAATTGGAAATTAAACAATTTAATCCTAAAAAATTGGTGGGTCAAACAAGAAATTATAGAAACAATCAATAATTTCATTCAAGAGAATAATAATAATGAAACAACATACCAAAATGTGTGGGATGCACTAAAGGCAGTTCTCAGGGGAAGTTTTATATCCCTGAGTGCATACTTAATTAAAGCAGAGAGAAGGGAGGTCAATGAATTGGACATGCTATTGAAAAAGCTAGAAAAAGAACAAATTGAAAATCCCCAATTTAGTACTATATTAGAAATATTGCAAACCAAAGGTGAGATTAATAAAATTGAAATTAAGAAAACTATTGAATTAATAAATAAAACTAAGACCTGGTTTTATGAAAAAATCAACAAAATTGAGATTGTTAAAACAATGGTATAATTATTTCATAATCTAAGAGGGATTGAGGGTCACAAACATGTCCCCAAATGGGCTCACAAGACCTAGAAACGGCCTTAAAGGTGATAAGAATCCTCATTTTACAGATGAGGAAAATGAGGTCTGAGTGTTTAAATAGCTTAACAAGGCCTTTGTTGTATGCCTACTATGTGCTACCCATTACATTAAACTCTAAGGATCCAAAAAAAAGACAGAAAAAAAAATCAGTTCCTGCCCTCAAGGGGTTTAAAGGTAACTCAGGTAGCAAGTGGAAGAGCTCAAATTTGAATTTACATCTTTTTTTTAAATAGTATTTTATTTTTTTCAATCACATGTAAGGGCATTTGAATTTTATAAAATATTGATTTTCAGATTTTCTCTTTTCCTCCTTCCCCTCCCCCTGCCTAAGATGGTAAGTAATTTGATATAGGTTGCATATGTGCAATCCTGTAAAATCCATTTCCATATTAGTCATATCCTGAAAGAAGAAAAAGTTTGCAAAAGAAAACAACAACAACAACAACAACAACACACACACACACACACAAATATAATAATCTGCTTCAATCTGCATTCAGACTCCATACTTTTTTTCTCTGAATGTGGATAGCATTTTTCCATCATAAGTCTTTTGGAAATGTCTTGAATCATTGTATTGCTGAGAAGAACTAAAGCAATCATAGTTCATCATTGCACAATGTAGCTGTTACTGGGTACAATATTCTCCTGGTTCTTCAGTTCATTTCACTTTGCATCAGTTCATGTAAGTCTTTCCAGTTTTCCTTTTTTAAAATTTTTATTTTATTTTTATTTTTAAAGCAATTGGGGTTAAGTAACTTGCCAAAGTTACACTGCCAGTTTTTATTTTTGTGGGTATTAAGGTTTTCTGCAACTGCCTGCTTATCATTTTTTATAGCAAAACAGTATTCCATTAGATTAATATGCCACAACTCTGAATCTCCAACTTTTGAATAAATGGAGAAACTTTGATTTGACTTTATCTGACAATGTATTCAACAAATAAATAAAACAAATCTGATGAAACTGTGTAATTTTCTGTAAAGTTAAAGTTTGGATTTACTTCATTCTTCTAATTCCTTTTAGTTTTCTTCCATAATCCTTTTCACCATTTCCTATATGTCTGGGATTAAGAAGACCAAGAGTTCAGGCAAAGGCCTAGATGTCCTTACTGGGGCTTCAGAAATTGGACTGAATAAAAGAGTATCAGGATTTGGGCAAAGCCAAATGGAGGGTATGTCATGTGTATGTCTATCTCCTGCTAAATTGGGGTATATTTACTAAGGTGGTGCCACATGTGAGACAGTTTCAGTCCTTAAATCCTCAAACCTCTGGCCTGAGGGCCCCACAAAATTCTGCTCACAAAATATCCACTATTTCCAGTTGTGTGGAGAGTTAATCCTTCATCATTGTTGCCATAAATCTTTATGTAACCCTGGTAAAAGGGTTCAAATAATTGATATCTATCTTCTCTGAATATTCCCCACTTATTCCTCTATTTTCAGTGACTCAGAATCTTCATCTGGGCTAAAAGTTCTCTTTTTTCTTCTCTATCTCCCCTAAACTTATCCTTCACCAGCTAAATCCTGTCACTCACTAGTCACTTTTCTCCTGTCTTTTCCATTTCTAGTATGCCTTCTAGGCATCCTGATCAATCATAAATACATTTCCTTCCTTCCTTGATCTCTTTTTTCACATTTTACTTTCTTGGCTTCAAAAAATCTGATTCTCCAAATGATTCCAGCCCCCAAGTGTTAGTGGTGCCATCTTTAATTCTGAATTTTTCCTGTTTATGAGTACCACAAACATGACTATTTTAATGTCAAAAAATTATTGTATATGAACATTTGAACTTCTCTTATATATAATATTAAAGCATATATTAAAATTCTCTGCTTGTTTATGTTCCTTTCCAAATTTTCCTTTACTCTGGTCTGTATATTTTAATTTATTTTTTTAAAGTTTTTTATCTTTATTTTTTAAAATTTATTTATTTTTAGTTTTCAACATTCATTTCCATAAGATTTTGAGTTACAAATTTTTATTGCCCTCTCTCCCCTACTCCCCACCCCAGAATAGCAAGCCTACTGAATACCTCTTCCCCTAATGTGTTCTCTCTTATATCCTCACCCATATCGTCCCCACCCCCAACTTTCTAGTAGGGCAAGATGTATTTCTATACACCAGTGACTATATATCTTCTTTTCCAGTTGCATGTAATATGCATTAACATTTGTTTTTGAAACTTTGAATTCCAGAATCTTTCCCTTCTTTCCTCCTCACCCACATCCCACTGGGAAGACAAGCTTTCAACATAGGTTGTACATGTGTAGTTACCCAAACATTTCCATAATAGTTATATTGTGCAAGACTAACTATAGTTTCCTCCATCCCATCCTCCCCCCCCCCACCACTTATTCTGTTTTCTACTTAGACCTCTCCCTTTTCAAAAGTGTTTGCTTCTTACTTCCTTCTCCCCGAATCTGCCCTCCCTTCTATGACGCCCCCTTATCCTCTTCCCCTCTGCTTTCCTGTAGGGTAAGATACCCAATTGAATATATATGTTATTCCCTCCTTAAGACAAATTCAATGAGAATAAGGGTGACCCATTCCCTTTCACGTTGCAGCTCTTCCCCTCCACTGTAACAGTATTCTCTTGCCTCTTTTATATGAGAGAATTTATCCTAATCTATCTCTCCCTTTCTCCCACTCCCAATATATTTCTCTCTCACCTTTTAATTTTATTTTTGAGATATCATCCCTTCATATTCAACCCATTCTGTGCCCTCTTTCTATGTATACATGCACACACATGTATTTATACACATGTACACCCTCCTATACATACATATATGTATTTATACATATATACATATATATTCCCTTCAAGTACCCTCATACTGAGAAAAGTCTAATGAGTTACAATAATCATTTTTTATATTTAAAAAAATGCTTTATTAACTTCTGTTTTACATCATTCATTTCCAGCAGATTTTGAGTTACAATCATTTCCCCCCCTGTTTTTCCCCTATCCACCCTCCCAGAATAGCAGTCCCATAAGATATTGCTTCCTCCAATCTGCTCTCTCCCATACCTTCTCCCATACTCCCTTTAACTTTTCCATTAGAGGAAGGTGAATCTTTGTGTCCCAATGCCTGCACATCTTATTTCCCAATTATAAGCAAAAGAGTATTAATAATAGTATTTATATATATTTGAAACATTTAATCTTAAGACCTTTAATTTCAGATCCATTTCTTTCCTCCCTTGTTGTCCATTCCCTCTGGGGAGATAAGTAATTCAGTATATGTTGTGCATGTCTAGCTATGCAAAACATTATCATAGTAGATATATTGTACAAGACTGCTTATAATTCCCTCCCACTCATCCCACCCCCAACCTGGTCCATTCCCTACATGATCCTGGCCCTCTTCTATAGTGGGTACTTCCAACCTCCCCTCCCCCCAAGGATACCCTCCCATCCATCATCCCTCCTCTCATCCCCCTTTCCCCTATTCTGCTGTAGGTTGAGATATCCCATTTAGTATGTATGTCATTTTCTCCCTGAACCAAATTCAATAAGAATGTGATTTTACCTTTTTGCCTTCCTATTCTTCCCTTCCCTTGCAACCACTTCCCCTTGCTTCTTCTACATGAGATAGTTTACCCTACCCTGTCTCTCCCCATCTCCTCTTGCCACTTTCCTCTCTCACCTCATAATTTCACCCCTTGAGTATCCTCCCTTCCCAACAAAGTTAACTTATGCCCTCTATCCATATATAACTGTAACCATATACACCCACATTCACATATGTATTCATATGACCACACACCCTTCTTCCATTATTTTCATAGTGAGAAAGATTTCATCAGTCACAGTTATTGCTTTTCCATATAGGAATGTAAATAGTTCAACTTTGATGAGTTCCTTTTGATTTCTTTTCCCTGATTACCTGCTCAGGCATCTCTTGCTTCTTGTGTCTGGATGTCAAATTTTCTATTCAGTTCTGGTTTTTACCTCAAAAGTGCTTGAAAGTCCTCTATTCCACTGAATGACCATATTTTCCCCTGAAACAAAATACTCAGTTTTACTGGGTAGGTGACCCTTGGGTTCATTCCCAGCTCTTTTGCCTCTGGAATATCATATTCCATGCCCTTTGATCCCTCAGTGTAGAAGCTGCCAGGTCCTGGGCTATTCTGATTGTGTTTCCACAATATTGAAATTGTTTCTTCCTGGCTGCTTGGAGTATTTTCTCCTTGATCTGGGGATTCTGGAACCTGGCTATAATATTCCTGGGAGTTTTCTTCTTGGGATCTTTTTCAGGAGGTGATCTGTGGATTCTTTCAACCTCTATTTTGTCCTCTGGATTTAAAACATCAGGGCAATTTTCCTTGAGAATTTCTTGAAGGGTGATTTCTAGGTTCTTTCTATGATCATGGATTTCAGGTAGTCCAATAATTTTTAAATTGTCTCTCCTGGATCTATTTTCCAGGTCAGTGGTTTTTCCCATGAGAGATTTCACATTGCCTTCTACTCTTTCATTGTTTGGATCTGCTTAACAGCATCTTGATTTCTCACAAAGTCATTAGCTTCCCTTTGTTCCAGTCTAACTCTGAAGGAATGAATCTCCTCAGTGAATTTTTGAGATTCTTTTTCCATCTGGTAAATTTGACTTTTGAAGGCATTCTTCTCCTCATTGTCCTTTTGGGCCTCCTTTGCCATTTGAGTTAGTCTATTTTTTAAGGTGTTGTTTTCCTCAGTCAGGCTGTTGACCCTCATTTCATACTTTTCCTGCATCCTTCTCATTTCTTTTTCCAATTTTTCCTCCACTTCTCTTATTTGATTTTTAAAGTCCTTCTTAAGGTCCTCTATGACCTGCAACCTGCTCATGTTTTCCCCTGGGGCTTTTGGAAAAGGACTTCTGGCCTCACAGTCCTTTTCCTGCTCTATGCCCCCAAAATAGGAGTCTAGGGTTACATTTTTCTGTTTAATTTGTTTCTTTTGCCTTGGCATGTTGCCACTTAATTACTTGTCTTTTGGGCTTGTTGCCACACTATGTCTTTGCTGCCAGATAGGGAAATTTACATCCCAAATGTGTGTGTGGGGGCAACTTCCATTTCTGGCAAGCTGTAAACCCACCCACAACCTCCACCCCAGATCACAATCCAGATCCAGGGAGGTTAAAGCAAGAGAGATTACCCCCCAAGACTGATTGCTAGATCTCCCTACAGTTTGCAGGCCAGGAGCTGGAGCTGCTTCTGAAAACTACAATATGGTGTGTGTCCTCAGCGGCTTCTAGCCCCCAGGGGAGGGAGCCGACGCATTCTCCAAATACTGGTCCCAAAGTCTATAGGGCACTAACCTCTCACTTTGTCCTAGGCATGTCTATGTTGATAATTCTGCAATCACCACAGCTGCTGGTCTTCTGGGGTCTCTCCAGCCGGCTGCTGGCCCTGCTGCTCTGGGGCTAAAATCTCGGCTCACGCGGACCTGGGATCTGTTCGGCTCCGCTTCCTGCACTCTGCGCGTTGTGCGCTGCCAGCTCCCAGACCGCTGCGCTGGTCCTTCCTGCAGGGCTGCTGGGCTGTCCTCAGTGGGAGGTTAGCTTCTCTGTGTCGTTCTGTGGGTGCTGGGGCTCCAGAAGTTGTTCAGAGTCCCCTTTTACATAGTTTGGAGGAAATCTGGGGGCAGAGTGGCTTGGATGAGCTGTTTCTACTCTGCCATCTTGGCTCTGCCCCTACAATTATCATTTTTCCATGTAGGAATGTAAATGTAAACTTTAATAACTGCCTTGTTTCTTTTTCCTGTTTACCTTTTCATGTTTCTCTTGTTTCTTGTATTTGAAAGTCAAATTTTCTCTTCAGCTCTGGTTTTTCCCATCAAGAATGCCTGAAAGTCCTCTATTTCATTGAAATGACCATATTCTCCCCTAAAGCATTATACTCAGTTTTGCTGGGTAGGTGATTCTTGGTTTTAATCCTAGCTCCTTTGACCTCCAGAATATCATAGTCTCAGCCCTTTAATCCCTAAATATAGAAGGTGCTAGATCTTGTTTTATCCTGATTGTGTTTCCACAGTAGTAAAATTGTTCCTTCCTGGCTGCTTGTAATCGTTTCTCCTTGAAATGGGAACTCTTGAATTTGGCTATGATATTCCTAGGATTTTTCTTTTGGGGATCTTTTTCAAGAGGTGATTGGTGAATTCTTTCAATTTCTATTTTGCCCTCTAGTTCTAGAATATCAGGGCAGTTTTCCTTGAGAATTTATTGAAAGATGTTTTCTAGGTTCTTTTTTTGATCATGGCTTTCAGGTAGTCCAATAATTTTAAAATAATCTATCCTAGCTGTTTTTCAGGTTAGTGGTTTTTCCAGTGAGATATTTTACATTGCCTCCTATTTTTTCATTTGTTTGGATCTGTTTTATATTATCTTGATTTCTCATTATTTTCCAGTTGCTCCAATCTAATTTTGAAGAAATTATTCTCTTCAGTGAGTTTTTGAAATTCCTTTTCCATTTGGCAAATTTGGCTTTTAAAGGCATTTTTCTCATTGGCTTTTTGGACCTGTTTTTTCCATTTGAGTTAGTCTACTTTATAAGGTGATATTTTCTTCAGAATTTTTTGGATCTCTTTTAGCAGGCTATTGACTTGCTTTTCCTGATTTTCTTGCATCATTCTCATTTTTTTTCCCAGTTTTTCCTCCATTTTTCTTACTTGATTTCAAAATCCTCCTTGAGCTCCTCCGTGGCCTGTGACCAGTTCATATTTTTCTTGGAAGCTTTTGATGCAGGAGTTCTCATTTCATTGTCCTTCTCCAGCTCCATGCTTTGATCCTTTTTATCCCCAAAAAGGATTGTATGGTGTGATTGTTCTTCTTCATCTTTCCAATTACTTGACTTTTGAGCTCTTTGCTATGGTAGAACTCTGCTTACAGAATGGAAAGAGCCTTGTCCCAAATTGCTGGGGTTTTTGCAGCTGCTGGAGCTATTAGTTGGGCACCCTCTTTACAATCCCCAGATGTGCTGGCTCACTGGCCACACACCCCAGGACCAACACCCAAGATTGCGACCCAGATCTAGGCAGGTGAAGGCAAGAGCAATTACCCTCTGAATGGTCACTTGGTCCCTCTAGTATCTGTAGGCCAGGAGCTCTGAAGCAACCATGAGGCACCACTGCACCTCCCTCCACTTTTTGCCTTGGGGGGAGGGGTTGGATGTGTTATTCCTTCATTCCTACAACAGATTTCCCAACTGACCTTTTATTTTCTCTTTGGTGTTTATGGGTTGAGGAGTCTGGAAACTACCATAGCTGCTGGTGATACACTCTCCTGACGTCTGCTCTGGATGGTCTGGGTTCTGGTCAGGGCTACCCTGGGGCCGGAACCATGGCTCACTGGGGACTGCACTCAACTGACAGCTTGGTGTGTTAGAACCTTCCTGTTGGCTTTCCAGGCTGCCTTCAGTGGGAGATTTGTTTCTCTCTGTCTCTTTGTGAGTTTCTGTAGCTTTAATTTTTGTTTAGAGTCATTTTTTATAGGTATTGGAAATGGTTGAAGCTGGAGCACTCACCAAGTTTGTGCTTGTACTCTGCCATCTTGGCTCTGCCCCCTTGTCTGTATATTTTCACTGATATTCTTTGTTTTTTTGGAAGGGGTAAAGGCAGGGCAATTGGGATTAAGTGATTTACCCAAGGTCATACAACTAATAAGTGTTAAATATCAGAGGCTGTTTTTGAACTCAGGTCCTCCTGACTCCAGGGTCAGTGTTCTATTCACTGTGCCACCTAGCCACCCCACTTTCTTTGTTTTTTATAACACTCTCACTATCTAACAGTTCCCCTCATGGAGGCTTTCTCTTGTGACAAGTATAATAAAATAATAACAAAAAATTGATGCTTTGGCCATGTCTCCAAATGACTGCTTTATTCTATACATTTTGTTCATCATTTGTCTTCCAACAGGTGGGTTTCTTTCACATTCTGAAAGACTGGGTCAGAAGGGGAATTGAGTGTGTTCCTCACTCCCCACTGCTACTTTCAGACACTTTTTTTTGCCGTGATCACTTAACAGTCTTTCCTCCTTGGAACTTAATGCTGCCCATCTTTTTCATCCTGGTTTAGGCTCTTGTTGCTATTGTATACTGCCTTTGGGATAAGCTTTTCCTTTCTCAGGTTCACCATCTGGCTAACTGTAACCTTTCTCAACAGTTCAGTCTCTTTCCTAACTCCTTGGAAACTGCAATACACTTGTTAATGCCCCTCAAACATCCTGGCTTCTCAGTCTATCAACCTCCACAACTCTTATGATGTACAGCTTTAGTTATTTGCAGGATGATTATACCTTACATTTGTACTATCCTCTGTGATTAGGCACTTCTCTTGTGGTGAACTCTGAAATTCCTCTTCCTCATCAGTCTTCTGTCTTGCATTTTCTACTTCTTATTCCTCCTAAATCTATGTTTGTGTCCTCATCACAACTTCCATTTCCTCCATCCCTCTCAATCACTACTGTTCTGGTCTCTGTTTCTTCCTTTCAAAGTTGATCCTCTAGTGATCCATTTCAACTATTAACCATCATCTTTTACATTCTCACTTTTTTGGATTAACATTAACTTGGACTAAACACTAACATTCCTTTTTGAAATTCTGAAACCTTGGGGCGGCTAGGTGGCGCAGTGAGTAGAGCGCTGGCCCTGGAGTCAGAAGGACCTGAGTTCGGATCCGGCATCAGACACTTAACCCACACAAAAACCTAGCCATGTGACCTTGGGCAAGTTACTTAACCCCAATTGCCCTAAAAGGGGTGGCTAGGTGGCGCAGTGAGTAAGAGCACCGGCCTCGGAGTTGGGATGACCCGAGATCAAATCCAGCCTCAGAAAATGGACACCCACACATAAATAATGACTAGCCATGTAACCTTGAGCAAGTTACTTAACCCCAATTGCTTAAAAAAAAAAAAGAAATTCTGAAACCTTTACATTATTCCTAGGAAAATCTATAGGTTCATCTATTACCCACATGTACGTAATGGTAATGGGAATTTGAAAATCTTCCCTGCCCCTTAATAAGCCTAAGGGAATTTGAAGATCTTCCCTCATTTGAAGATCTTCCCTGCCCCCTTATAGGCTGAATGTAATCACATGGAGCCGGTGGTGGAAGGAGTTTTCTGAAGGGTGGAGGAGAGTCCACAGGAAACTAGGAGTTCCTTTTTTTCTTTCCTTTTTCTTTTTAGTAGCACACAACCAACATTAAAGGCATATGTTTCTTAGTAACATGGTTACTATCATAGTTGTAGGGGTAAATGGAAAAAAAAAGCTCTTCTGAAGAATGAAAGTGGTTTTTTTTTGTTGTTTGTTTTTTTTTCAGGCAGTGACATAAAGGGAAAGTTTCTTTGGTTAGTGTCTTTAAATGGAATGAGGAAAATCTGTCAGGTGATTCAGACATCACATTGGCATTCCAAAAAGTCTGATTGCACAATGTTCTTTTGACTTTCTCTAAGCAATTTGGAATATGTGTACTTACATGTCTCATCAAAGTACTGTTTGTTAGTATTGGTACTTGGTACCATCATAGACTGGGATATTTTTATTTATTAAATCTTATTTAATACCTTATGGAAAATGCCCCAAATTTTCCTCCCAATATTAGATTAACAACAACTATGTACACTTTGTATTTATAACAGTGAAAAATTATTCCTTTTCGATCCTATACAACGTGTCTTCTATTACAGTAACAACAAGAACATATATAGGGGAAAGGAAAGGGAGGGGAGGAGGGTGCCAGTTGACATGGGAAACAGAAAGACCTAGTTCAAGTTCTATGATCTTGGGTAGGTTTGTTAAAAATTGAAGACCCCCAGACAATTCTTTCTTTCTTTCTTTTTTTTTTTTTTTTTTTTTTGCTTTTTGGAGGGCAATTGGGGGTAAGTAACTTGCCCAAGTTCACACAGCTAGGTTTTTGTTTGTATGTGCGTTAAGTGTCTGAGGTCGGATCTGAACTCAGGTCCTTCTCACTCCAGGGCTGACACTCTATTCACTGCGCCACCTAGCCGCCCCCCCAGACAATTCTTTAAGACTGTAAGTTGTGAAGTAGTTCTTTGATTGTGCTGATACAGAGAATTCCCTATGACAATGATGCTATATATATATAGTATATATAGTCATAAATGTGTCTGTATCTATCTACATCTCTATTTATAATTATAACTGACATCTATATTTTATCTATATCACATATATACATATCATCTATGTGTTTATATTTATAAATATTTAATGTTTAAAGCTGCCTTTACACATAGTATGTACTCAATAAATGTACTAGATGATATCTTAGAGTCTGTTCCAGCTCTAAATCTTCTGATAGTCACTATGCCATTATCACAGTTTAGGAGGAGATCTTGTTTTAGATCGTTTATGTCCCTCATTGCATAGTAGGGAAGTGAGAATCTGAACCCTTTTTATACTTTTAATATAGAAATCTTTTATATGGTGTTGGAATCAATCCCTTAACTCCTGTCCTAGAATTGAACCTAAAGGATCAGGCTGGTTGGCCTCCAGTTGGCCTTTGCAAAGCTTGCATTAATGCATTCTAAGAGGAATAAACCAAGCTCAGTCATTCTTCAATTTAAAAAAATCAGAACTCCAAATGTTCTCAGAAGCTCTTTTATAGCAGAGTGGATGTTATCATTAGTAATCTTGAGACTTGAGGCAAACCCTATTATAAAATAACCTAATAACAGTATGTTAAAAACAAATTATAGCATCCATTGTGATTGCGAGCCTAACACACATCCATTTTCCTTTTCAGGGCACTGCCCAGTAATTGCTTGCCTAAATCCTATTGTATAATCACTAGTAGATATTTGTGCTTCTGAAACAGGAGAAATTTGTTTTATTTTTATAGGAATCAGTGCCCTATCAATGCTAAATAATTTAATGCTTAAGCAGAAGAACAGAGACTTTTAAATGTTATGTTATTCTATATGTCTAATACTTACTTTGGTGGCAAAAGAATATGGTTTTATGACTTCATATTGTGCCTTCTCTGAAAATTAAAAAACAAACAAACAAGCAGCAACAACCTGTAGATCTGACTCAATGGTAAGGTGAATTTGTATATGCATTTCTGTGTGTGTGTGTGTGTGTGTGTGTGTGTGTGTGTGTGTGTGTGTGTGTGTCTATGAGAGAGGGAGGGAGGAAGGGGAAGGGAGACAGAGATAGAGAGACAGATGGAGATATAGAAACTGAGAGAGAGGGAGGGGGGACAGGGAGAGGGAGAGAGAATATGGCTAGTGTTTCATTTTGAATCTATTCTACAAAAATGTAGAACTATACTCATATCAAATGATCAAATGAAATAATATTTGTAAAGCATTTAGAACATTTTATAGCACCTAGTAGGTGCTTCATAAATACTTGGTTTTTTCCTACCTATCTTAATCACAGCCATTGGATCATTTTCATTTTAAAATGAACATGTTAATTTTTAGGCCAGATTTTTGATTCTATGAAAATCTTGTGATACTTTTCACATTTGACTCTACCACACCGCAGGGCATGCTTTCAATGCTTCCATAATTGAGATGTTCATGTTTTCCTAACACCGTCCCACATACCCAGTGGGTGCTCAATAAATCCTAATTGATGACAAGCTATGTTTCTTTCCCAAATAGCCCCAAACAAGCATATTTCTATATGTTTCCTGTCACCTTGAAGTAATTAAGTTTAAAAATAGAGCCCAAGGTTAGTGTTGGCAAGTAAATTGGCATCAAAATAAGTTAAGTTGTGTCAACTTATGTTACTTGGAATAAACAGTGTTGATTTCAAAGGAAAAAAGTATTTATATAGTCTAGCTATTGAAAAATCCACTATTCTGGGTCAATTAATCAGGATGCTCATGTTTTTCAAAGTAGAATTGGCAATAATATAGCATAAGACGATGTCATCAAACTTTGATTTGGTATTCATTCAGTCATCATGAAAGTTCTTTGTGACATCTGGTGATAGAAATAATAGAGGCTTATTTATCCTCAGAGCTTGTTCCAGTCTCTGTTGTTGTTATTGTTGTTTTTCATATGTTCACTGATAAAGCTGGGAATATTTAAGGTAACTAGTTTAAAAAAATGCATAGTTAACACAAATTTCAAACAATGTGAAAGAGGACTCTGAACAACTTCTGGAGCCACAGCACCCACAGAACGCCACAAAGAAGCTAACCTCCTGCTGAGGACAGCCCAGCAGCCCTGCAGGGAGGGGACAGCGAAGCACTCTGAGAGCAGGCAGCACAGCACTCTGAGAGCAGGCAGCACAGCACGCTGGGAACCAACAGCGCAGCTCGCAGAGCTGAGCCCAAGTCCATGGTTTTAGCCCCAGGGAGGCCGGGCCTTCATCTGGCTGGAGGGACCCCAGAACACCAGCAATTGTGGTGATTCCAGAATTATCAGCACAGATATGCCTAGGACAAAGTGAGAGGTTAGTGCCCTATGGACTTTGGGACCAGTATTTGGGGAATGCGTCGGCTTCCTCCCCTTGGGGCTAGAAGCCACTGAGGAGACATACCATTTTGTAGTTTTCAGAGGCATCTCCAGCTCCTGGCCTGTGAACTGTAGGGAGATCCAGCGATCAGTCTTGGGGGGTAATCACTCTTGCTTTAACATCCCTGGATCTGGATTGTGGTCTGGGGGGGGAAGTTTGGGGTGGGTATCAAATTTGCCAGAGTGGGTGGAGGCTTTACAGAGGCCACCCAACTGGGGGAAGTTGTGAAGACCCCACGTTTGGGTGGAAGCTCCCCTGTCTGGTGGCAGAGTCCTACTGTGGCAACAAACCCAAAAATCAAGTAATTAAGTGGCAATATGCCTAGGCAAACGAAACAAAATAAACAGAAAAGTTCAACATTGGACTCCTATTTTAGGGGCAAAGAGACTCAAAGCATGGAGGAGGACTGTGAGGTCAGAACTCCTACACCAAAAGCCCCAAATGAAAATACAAGCTGGCTACAGGCCATAGAGGACCTTAAGAAGCAGATAAGAGAAGTGGGGGAAAATTTGGGAAGAGAAATTAAAAAGATGCAAGAAAAGTATGAAATGACAGTCAACAGCCTGACTGAGGAAAATAACACCTTAAAAATAGACTAACTCAAATGGCAAAAGAGGCTCAGAAAGGCGATGAGGAGAAGAATGCCTTAAAAAGTCGAATTTGCGGGGCGGCTAGGTGGCGCAATGAATAGAGTGCCAGCCCTGGAATCAGAAGGACCTGAGTTCGGAGCCGGCCTCAGACACTTAATCCACACAAACAAAAACCTAGCCGTGTAACCTTGGGCAAGTTACTTAACCCCAATTGCCCTAAAGGGGCGGCTAGGTGGTGCAGTGAGTAAGAGCGCCGGCCTCGGAGTTGGGATGACCCGAGATCAAATCCGGCCTCAGAAAATGAGCACCCACACATAAGTAATGACTAGCCGTGTAACCTTGAGCAAGTTACTTAACCCCAATTGCTTTAAAAAAAAAAAGTCGAGTTTGCCAGATGGAAAAAGAATCTCAAAAGATCACTGAGGAGATTCATTCCTTCAGAGTTAGACTGGAGCAAATGCAAGCTAGTGACTTTATGAGAAATCAAGATACTATTAAACAGATCCAAACAAATGAAAGAATAGAAGACAATATGAAATATCTCATGGGAAAAACCATTGACCTAGAAAATAGATCCAGGAGAGATAACTTAAAAATTATTGGACTACACCTCCCCCCCCACTGTCCTGCAGGGTGAGATATCCCATTTAGTATGAATGTCATTCTCTCCCTGAGCCAAGTGCAATGAGAGTGTGGTTTTGCCTTTTTGCCTTCCCATTCTTCCCCTTCCCTGCACATACTACCCCTTGCCACTTCTACATGAGACAGTTTACCCTCCCCCCTGTTTCTTCCCATCTCCTCTTGCCACATTCCTCTCTCACCTCTTAACTTCACCCCTTAAGTATCATACCTCCCCACCAAATTCGACCTGTGCCCTCTATCCATGTATACCTGAAAACATATATACACACATTCACATATGTATTCATATGCCCATATACCCTTCTTCAATTATTTTCATACTGAGTAAGGTTTCATCAGTCACAGTTACTGTTTTTCCATGTAGGAATGTAAATAGTTAACTTTGATGAGTTCCTTTTGATTTCTTTTCCCTGTTTACCTTCTCAAGCATCTCTTGCTTCTTGTGTCTGACTGTCAAATTTTTTATTCAACTCTGGTTTTTTCCTCAAGAATGCTTGAAAGTCCTGTATTCCACTGAATGACCATATTTTCCCCTGAAACATGATACTCAATTTTTCTGGGTAGGTGATTCTTGGTTTTAATCCCAGGTCCTTTGCCCTCTGGAATATCATATTCCAAGCCCTTTTATCCTTCAGTGTTGAGGCTGCCAGATCCTGTGATATCCTGATTGTGTTTCCACAGTATTGAAATTGTTTCTTCCTGGTGGCTTGTAATATTTTCTCCTTGATCTGGGAACTCCAGAACCTGGCTATAATATTCCTAGTAGTTTTCTTTTGGGGATCTTTTTCAGGAGGTGATCAGTGGATTCTTTCAACCTCTATTTTGCCCTCTGTTTCTAAAACATCGGGGCAATTTTCCTTGAGAGTTTCTTGAAGGCTGGTTTCTAGGTCCTTTTTTTGATCATGGCTTTCAGGTAGTCCAATAATTTTTAAATTATCTGTCCTGGATCTATTTTCCAGGTCAGTGGTTTTCCCAATGAGATATTTCACATTGCCCTTTATTTTTTTCATTTGTTTGCATCTGTTTAATAGTATCTAGATTTCTCATAAAGTCACTAGCTTCCATTTGCTCTAATCTAATTCTGAAGGAATGATTCTCTTCACTGAGCTTTTGAGATTCTTTTTCTATATGGCAAATTTGGCTTTTTAAGGCATTCTTCTCCTCATTGCCTTTTTGAGCCTCTTTGCCATCTGAGTTAGTCTCTTGTTTAAGGTGTTATTTTCTTCAGTGAGATTGTTGACTCTCATTTCATAATTTTCTTGCATCGTTCTCATTTCTCTTCCTTTCTTCCACTTCTCTTATTTGGTTTCCTTTTTAAGTTCCTCTATGGCCTATAACCAGCTCTTATTTTTTATCTTTAAGTTCCTCTATGGCCTATAACCAGCTCTTATTTTTCTTGGAAGCTTTTGATGCAGGAGTTTTGACTTCACTGTCTTCTTCCTATTCCATGATTTGATCCTTTTTGTGCCCAAAATAGGAGTCTAATGTTGGATTGCTCTGTTTGCTTTGCTTCCTTTGCTTGCTCATGTTGCCACTCAATTACTTGACTTTTGAGTCTTTTGCCACAGTAGAACTCTGCTACCAGAAAGGGGAGCTAGGGTTTTCTCAGCTGCTGGAGCTATTAGTTGGGTGCCCTCTTTGAAGCCTCCACATGCTCTCTGGCAAACTCTTCACACACACCCCACAAGCTCCACTCTAGATAGCAATCCAGATCTAAGCAGGTTAAAGCAAGAGTGGTTACCCCTCAGAATGTTTGCTTGGTCCCCCTACAATCTTCAGGCCTGGGGCTCTGAAGCAGCCATTTGGCTGTGTGGTTTCAGGCCTGCTTATGGAGCCTCAACTGCTTCTCACCCTGGGGAAAAACCTGGATGGCACTCTCAAACTCCCTGTTCCCACAAAGTATATACTGACCTCTCACTTTGTCCTTGGCTTCTATGGGCTGATAATTCTGGAAACCACCACAGCTGCTGGTGATCTGAAATCCCTCCAGCCAGGGGCTGGTCAGGCCGCCATGAGGCTAAAACCTCAGGCATCACAAGGGGCTGTACTAGGCTCCCAGAGTGCTGAGCTCGGCTCCCAGAGTGCTGAGCTGGCCCTTTCTTGCTGGCCTGCTGGGCTGTCTTCAGTGGGTGATTAGCTTCTCTCTGTCACTTTGTGGGTTCTGTGGCTCCAAAGTTTTTCTAGAGTTATTTTTTACGTTGGAGGAGGTGCAAGCCTGAGCCATGTGGAAGTCCTGTTTCTACTCTGCCATCTTGACTCTGGGTTCAAAGCTTGGCTCTGCTACATAATACATAAATGAGTTTGAATAAGAACCTTCATCACTTTTGACATCAATTTCTTCATCCAAAGAAAGAAAGTCAGAAGGAGGCTTGTGATGAACCAGGAAGTTTAATTGATCTGGTCACCTGGGACATCCTTCACCAAGGGAATGAAAGAAGCAGTGTCCACAGCAGATTCTTTAGAGTGTCCTCCCTTTTCCTCCTTGTTGGAATCATTTATGGTTTTCTGTTGGACTTCAATTATTGAAACCATTTCCAGACTAGAAATTTTAGGCATTACCATTGTGCTTATTTTTTTTTTAATATAGGACAGGGTATTTCAAAGGGGAAAAAAGAACTGCTATATGAAGAGACTTTCATTTGGTAAAACAGTGGTAGAGAGCTGGGCCTAGAATCAGGAGTATTTGAGTTCAAATCATGCCTCAGACTCTTTCTACCGTGTAGCCCTGAGTAGTATTCAGACTCTGTTAAAGGGCATAATAATAGCACTCACCTTCCAAAGTTGTCATGAGAATCATATGAGATATTTGTAAAAGGACTTAGGATAGTGCAAGGCCAAAGTCCACGCTTAATAAACATTTGGATCCTTCTGTTCCCCCTCCCTACCACTGGAGGTTGATATCTTCCCTATCTCTCATAATTTTAGAGAATTGCTTAAAGTATTGAGGGGGTCAAATACATTGGCAAGGGTCACATAATCAGCATGTGTAGGAACTGGAATTGAAAGCATTTTCATCTCCAAGGCTAGCTTTTTATTGATTATAGGCATTCTGTACTTCATCCTTTGTCTGGGATCTTTTATGTGGAGTGAACTCTCCCTCCTACAGTTCCCTCCAATTTTCCTCATCAACAATCCTTCTGATGTTTATTTGTTTCCCAAATAGACTTTGCTATTTAGAAGAAAGGGAGTGACAGGCCAACATACAAATTTCAGCACTTGGCTTTTATAGTTCTCAAAATTTGAATGAAAAAAATGACATTTCATTCTTTAAATCATTACCTGATTAGTTTGTTTAGTATGTATCAATGACCCTGGTTCTGATCATTCTTGAGTAAACTGATCAAATTGAGCTTTGGAAACTGTAGAGCTAAAGCCTAGCCTATAGGCCTATGTTTATTTCATTGAGGTGTCTGTGAGGGTCAGCCTCTGCAGCCAGCCAATCTCTCTCTCTTAACTACATCAATCTAGATTGAAGGGAAAAATGTTGATATGCCTCCCTCAGTTTTGGCTGCCTATATGTTTATCCTTATTCCTGGAAAATCACATTCATGTAGGTTAATGGTATGAAATAGATATCATGCTCTACTGATTCTAGACCACTCTTTTCTCCATTTCTCAATATCCTAGGCCTTTCCTTAACATCTAATGGTTCCATCTTAGACACTTTCATTCAACATTCAAATTATTGAGTGCCCACTCTATACTAGACATCTAACACAATAAAATGAGTATCCCTTTACTGGCAATGCTCTGCTTGTAATTACAGTGATCTCTGCTCTGCTGACTTTGCCAGGCCACATCTTTCCACAAATGTAATTACTTATCTATTTCCTTTCTGTCAGATGAATAACTTTTGTATGCTTGAAGATGTTAGGACCTAGGAAGGCTGCTAGCAATTATGTGCACATGTGCTTTGGCAGAAACAGGAAAGGCAGGACGATGAAGGTAAAATCATTGTAGGAGTGAAGCAAGAAAGGAAAACATAATCACTGTTTGCTATTCATCCTGTCTTTCCCTTTCTACTTTAATGTTCCTTAGTTTCCTGGTATTTGAGGCCCTGAGAAAAATGCACATCACATGATGCTGCCTTCACTTGTTCAGACTTGTCACAAGGGCCTCAGAAGAAAAATCCCAGGGGATAGAAGTGCTATAATAGGTCCTATTATTCTTTAGCATTTTTAAGTGCCCATAGTGATAGATGCTGAATATGAAACAAGTTAATGTGGGCTGTGTCTTGGAGAAGATGAAAATCTAAATCTAAATCACAAAACACAATAGACAAGCAGGTCCAGGTGGATGGAGGAAAGACCTGAGGGCCTGGAAAGGAGTGGCAGGATCCTACATTTCCTATTATTTTCTTCTATTCCCCTTCTAGACAATGACCTAGCCAATAAAACTAAAGGCTCTCCCCTCCCCAATAAAAATTTAAAAAATCTTGATTTTAAAAATGTTTTACTTATAGTTTTTTATTTGTTATTCAGCTATTGTTTCCCAATAACCTCCTCCTTCACAAAACCAGAATGCCCCCTCTAAGAAAGAAACCAGTTAATCAAATAAAGCCTCAGAACCTCTGTGACAGATAGCACATATATTTATTCACATCCATAGTTTATTGCCTCTGTATCAAATGGGACATATTTTTTTATCATTATAGCTGTGGAACCAAGTTTAGATGGTGTATATAATTTAAACCTGATATTTAGTAGTATTGCTTACGTGTACTTTATTATAATCATTATATATTATTTTCTTCATACAACTTTCTTCACTCTATATATGTTCATACAAGTCTTTTGCTGTTATCTGAATTTGTCATATTTGTCCTTTCTTCAGGCACAATACTATCCAATTATGTTAATATATCCTGATCTGGGGGCGGAGCCAAGATGGCGGAGTAGAAACAGCTCGTCCAAGCCTCTCTGCCCCAAGATTCCCCACAAACTATGTAAAAAAGGACTGTGAACAACTTCTGGAGCCCCAGCACCCACAGAACGACACAGAGAAGCTAACCTCCCGCTGAGGACAGCCCAGCAGCCCTGCAGGAAGGACCAGCGCAGCGGTCTGGGAGCCGGCAACGCGCAGAGCGCAGAGCGCAGGAGCCCAGCCGAGCCGAGCCCAGATCCGCCTGAGCCGAGGTTTTAGCCCCAGGGCGGCAGGGCCAGCAGCCAGCTGGAGGAACCCCAGAACACCAGGAGAATTATCAACATAGACATGCCTAGGACAAAGTAAGAGGTTAGTGTCCTATGGACTTTGGGACCTGTATTTGGGGAATGCGTCAGCTCCCTCCCCTGGGGGCTAGAAGCCTCTGAGGAGACACGCCATTTTGTAGTTTTCAGAGGCATTTCCGGCTCCCAGCCTACAAATCGTGGGGAGATCCAGCGATCAGTCTTGGGAGGTAATCGCTCTTGCTTTAACCTCCCTGGATCTGGATTGTGATCTAGGGTGGAAGTCGTGGGTGGGTTTACAGCTTGCCAGAAACGGAAGTTGCCCCCCACACGTTCGGGACGAAAATTCCTCTAGCTGGCCTTAAAGCCATAGTGTGGCAACAAGCCCAAAAGTCAAGCAATTAAGTGGCAACATGCCAAGGCAAAGGAAACAGAAAAATGCAACCCTAGACTCCTATTTTGGGGGCATAGAGCGGGAAAAGGACTGTGAGGTCAGAAGTCCTGCTCCAAAAGCCCCAGGGGAAAACATGAGCGGGTTGCAGGCCATAGAGGACCTTAAGAAGGACTTTAAAAATCAAATAAGAGAAGTGGAGGAAAAATTGGAAAGAGAAATGAGAAGGATGCAGGAAAAGTATGAAATGAGGGTCAACAGCCTGACTGAGGAAAACAACACCTTAAAAAATAGACTAGCTCAAATGGCAAAGGAGGCCCAAAAGGGCAATGAGGAGAAGAATGCCTTAAAAAGTCGAATTTGCCAGATGGAAAAAGAATCTCAAAAGTTCACTGAGGAGATTCATTCCTTCAGAGTTAGACTGGAGCAAATGGAAGCTAGTGACTTTATGAGAAATCAAGATGTTGTTAAGCAGATCCAAACAAATGAAAGATTAGAAGGCAATGTGAAATATCTCATGGGAAAAACCACTGACCTGGAAAATAGATCCAGGAGAGACAATTTAAAAATTATTGGACTACCTGAAAGCCATGATCAAAGAAAGAACCTAGAAATCACCCTTCAAGAAATTCTCAAGGAAAACTGCCCTGATGTTTTAGATCCAGAGGGCAAAATAGAGGTTGAAAGAATCCACAGATCACCTCCTGAAAAAGATCCCAAAAAGAAAACTCCCAGGAATATTATAGCCAGGTTCCAGAATCCCCAGATCAAGGAGAAAATACTACAAGCAGCCAGGAAGAAACAATTTCAATATTGTGGAAACACAATCAGAATAGCCCAGGACCTGGCAGCTTCTACACTGAGGGATCGAAGGGCATGGAATATGATATTCCAGAGGGCAAAAGAACTGGGAATGAACCCAAGGGTCACCTACCCAGCAAAACTGAGTATTTTGTTTCAGGGGAAAATATGGTCATTCAGTGGAATAGAGGACTTTCAAGCATTCTTGAGGAAAAAACCAGAGTTGAATAGAAAATTTGACATCCAGACACAAGAAGGAAGAGATGCCTGAGAAGGTAATCAGGGAAAAGAAATCAAAAGGAACTTATCAAAGTTGAACTATTTACATTCCTATATGGAAAAGCAATATCTGTGACTGATGATATCTTTCTCACTGTGAAAATAATGGAAGAAGGGGGTGTGGTCATATGAATACATATGTGAATGTGTGTGTATATGGTTACAGTTATATATGGACAGAGGGCATAGGTTGAATTTGTTGGGAAGGGAGAATACTCAAGGGATGAAATTATGAGGTGAGAGAGGAAAGTGGCAAGAGGAGATGGGGAGAGACATGGTAGGGTAAACTATCTCATGTAGGGGAAGTGGGTGCAAAGGAGGGGGAGAATAAGGAAGGCTAAAAAGGCAAAACCACATTCACATTGAATTTGGTTCAGGGAGAAAATGACATACATACTAAATGGGATATCTCAACCTGCAGCAGGATAGGGGGAAGGGGGATGAGAGGAGGGATGATGGAAGGGAGGGCATCCTTGGGGTGAGGGGAGGTTGGAAGTACCCACTATAGAAGAGGGACAGGATCATGTAGGGAATGGACCAGGTGGGGGGTGGGATGAGTGGGAGGGAATTATAAGCAGCCTTGTACAATACATCTACCATGATAATGTTTTGCATAGCTAGACATGTACAACATGTACTGAATTACTTATCTCCCAAGAAGGAATGGGTGACAAGGGAGGAAGGAAATGGATCTGAAATTCAAGGTCGTAACATTAAATGTTTCAAATATATATATAAATACTATTATTAATACTCATTTGCCTATAATTGGGAGATAAAATGTGCAGGCATTGGGACACAAAGATTCATCTTCCTCTAATGGAAAAGTCGATGGGGGTATGGGAGAAGGTATGGGAGAGAGCAGATTGGAGGAAGCGATATCTTGTGGGACTGCTATTCAGGGAGGTTGGCTAGGGGAATAATGGGGGGAAAATGATTGTAACTCAAAATCTGGCGGAAATGAATGATGTAAAACAGAAGTTAATAAAGCATTTGTTTAAAAAAATATATATCCTGATCTGTTCAATCATTTCCCAAATGATAGGTACTCTTGTTGCTTCTGATTTTTTGCTATTACAAGGAGTAACTAATGCAATGGATACAGACATACATATACATATATTTGTATACATGGGAACCTTCTACAATTTACCTTTTGAGGGTACATTTATTAGGTTGTTTTTGTCTTTTGTCAAAGAATTATGAACTCAGAGTTGGAAAGAACCTCAGAAATAATGAGGACAACCTCTACCCAATCATGAATCCCATTTTAAATTCCTATAAGAAGTGGATATCCAGCCTCAGCTAAGGGACAGAGAACTCATTACCCTATGGCACAGCTCCTTTTTTTTTTTTTAATTTCACATTAGGATTTTTTTCCTTTTGCTGAGATTATAATTACTTTCCTATAACTTCTACTCATTACTTCTAATCCTCGGGGGTGGAGTCAAGATGGTGGAGTAGAAACAGGACCTCCACACAGCTCCAGCTCACACCACTTCCAATCTATATAAAAGGGGACTTTGAACAAATTTTGGAGCTACAGAACCCACAAAATGACACAGAGAAGCTAACCTCCCATTAAGGACAGTCTGGCAGTCCATCAGGGAGTGGCTAGCACAGTGCTCTGGGAACCCAGCCCAGCCCCACATGAGCCAGTGTTTTAGCCCCAGGGTGGGCCTGACCAGCCACCGGCTGGAGGGACTCCAGATCACCAGCAGCTGTGGCATTCTTGAAATTTATCAACATGTAGATGCTAAGGACACAGTGAGAGTTAAGTTCAGTGTGGACTTTGGGACCAGTAGTGGGGAGAGGGTCGGCTTTTACCCCCAGGTTGAGAAGCCTCTGAGACACCTCTGTGCAGCTGGTGTCACTTTGTAGCTTCAGCTCCTGGCCTGCAGTCTATGGGGGGACCAGGTGACTGGTCTGAGGGGTAATCGCTCTTGCTTTAACCTGCTTAGATCTAGATTGTGGTCTAGGGTGGAGGTCCTGGAGTGTGTGGCCAGCTTGCCAGAGTGTATAGAGGCTTCAGAGAGGGTACCTAACTAATACCTTTGGCAGATGAGAAAAACCCAGGCATTTGGGATGGAAGCTCCCCTGTCTGGTGGCAGAGTCCTACTGCGGCAAAAAGCCCAGGGTCAAGTGATGGAGTGGCAACATGAATAGGCAAAGGAAGCAAAATAAACAGAGTACCCCAACTTTACACTCCTACTTTAGCGACAAAAACGATCAAAGCATGGAATGGAAGGAAGACAATGAAGTCAGAAATCCTGCATGAAAAGCCTCCAAGAAAAATATGAGCTGGTTAAAGGCCATAGAGGACTTTAAGAAGCAAGTAAGGTAACTGGAGGAAAAATTGGGAAGAGAAATGAGAACAATGCAAGAAAATTATGAAATGAGAGTCAACAGCGTGACTGAGGAAAATAACTCTTTAAAAAATAGATTAACTCAAATGGCAAAAGAGGCTCAAAAAGGTAATGAGGAGAAGAATGTCTTAAAAAGCCAAATTTGCCAGATGGAAAAAGAATCTCAAAAGCTCAATGAAGAGAATCATTGCTTCAGAATTAGAGTATTCAGAATTGTAGTAAATGGAAGCTAGTGACTTTATGGGAAATCAAGATGCTGTTACACAGATCCAAACAAATGAAAGAATAGAAGGCAATGTGAAATATCTCATGGGAAAAACCACTGACCTGGAAAATAGATCCAGGAGAGATAATTTTAAAATTATTGGACTACCTGAAAACCATGATCAAAGAAAGAGCCTAGAAATCATCCTCCAAGAAATTCTCAAGGAAAACTGCCCTGATGTTTTAGAACCAGAGAGCCACATAGAAGTTAAAAGAATCCATTGATCACCTCCTGAAAAAGATCCCAAAAAGAAAATTCCTATGAACATTATAGCCAGGTTCCAGAATTCCCAGATCAAGGAGAGAATATTACAAGCAGCCAGGAAGAAACAATTTGCATATTGTGGAAACACAATCAGGATAACACAGCATCTGGCAGCTTCTACACTGAGGGATCAAAGGGCTTGGAAAATGATATTCTGGAGGTCAAAGGAGCTGGGATTAAAACCAGGAATCACCTACCCAGCAAACCTGAGTATCATGTTTCAGGGGAAAATATGGTCATTCAGTGGAATAGAGGATTTTCAAGTATTCTTGATGAAAAATCCAGAGTGGAATAGAAAATTTGACATTCAGATACAAGAAGCAAGAGAAGCTGGAGAAGGTAAACACGGAAAAGAAATCAAAAGGAGCTTATCCAAGTTGAATTATTTATATTTCTACATGGAAAGATGATAATTAAAACTGATGAAACTTTTTTCAGTATGAAAATAGTTGAAGAAGGGTATATGGGTGTATGAATATATATGTGAATGTATGTATATATTTTTACAGGTATACATAGACAGAGGGCACAGAAGAATTTAATAGGAAGGGATGATACTTAAAAGGTGAAATTAAGAGGTGAGAGAGCAATATAACCAGAGGAGATGGGGAGAGACAGAATGGGGTAAACTATCTCATATAGAAGAGGCAAGGGAAAATGGTTACAATAGAAGAGCAGAACCAGAAGGCAAAAAGCCAAAACCTTACTCTCATTGAATTTGGCTCAGGGAGAGAATGACATACATACTAAATAGGATATCTCACCCTACAGGAGAGTAGGGGGGAAGGGGATGAGAGGCAGAATGATGAAAGGGAGGGCAGGCTGGGGGGAGGGAAGTTGGAAGCACCCACTTTTGAAAAGGGACAGGATCCACGTAGAGAATAGAACAAGTGGGGGTGGGATAAGATGGAGGGAAATATAGTCAGTCATTTACAATATATCTACTATGGTAAAGTTTTGCATTAGCTACACATGTACAACATATACTGAATTGTTTATCTTCCCAGTAAGGGCGGGTGACAAAGGAGGGAGAGAATGAATCTGGAATTCGAAGTTTTAAAATCAAGTGTTTAAAAATATATAAATACTATTATTAATACCATTTTACATATAGTTGTTAAATAAGATATACAGGCATTGGGCAATGTTCAGTAGAGATCCACCATGCCCTACTGGAAAAGTCGAAGGGGGTATGGGAGAAGATATGGGAGAGAGCAGATTGGAGGAGGGGATATCCTGTGGGACCACTATACTGGGGTGATGGGTAGCGGAAAAACAGGGAAAAAATTGTAACTCAAAATCTGGCGGAAATGAATGATGTAAACCAGAAGTTAAGAAAGTACTAGTTTAAAAAAGAAAGCATTTAAAAAATTACAGTAAAGAACAAAAAATATTACTTCTAATCCTCTTTGAAACTAAATAGAAGAAGCTTTATGTTTCCCAAAATGACCTTTTGAATATTTGAAAGGAGTGGAAGGAATCTATATTTATTTCCTATCATACCTGCCTGTCTTCTCAAGAATTGTTTTCTTTCCAGGTTTCTTTCCTCATATGACAGGGTTTCTAGCCTTCTCAGTATCCTTGTTACTTTTTTTTTTTTTACACAAACCCATTTGTCTCTGTCCCTTATAAAGTATGGCAGCAAAAAAGTAAATTCTATATATAAGAACCATTGGTTCAGAACAGAATATAGTAGGACTGTTACCTCCTTTGCCAAGTACAGTTTGAATTCTTCTCTGAATTTAATTTGAGCAGCTAGGTGGCACAGTGGATAGAGGGCCAGGTCTGAAATCAAGAGGACTTATCTCCCTGAGTTCAAATCTGACCTCAGATCCTTACTATCTGTGTGACCCTGGGGAAGTCACTTCACCTGTTTGCCTCAGTTTCCTTATTTATAAAGTGAGCTGGAGAAGGAAAATCAACAACCCCTCTGGTATCTTTGCCACAAAAACCCCAAATGGGGTAAGAAATGACTGAAATGAATAAACAACAACAACAACAACAACAAATTTAGTTTCAGATTTCAGTGAATAGAGGGCCACCCTTCAAATCAAGAAGTCTTGGATTCAAATTTTACCTCTGACACATAATTGTCTCTGTAATCTTGAGCAAATTAAATAATATCTGAATATCTCAGACTTTTCTCTAAAACTCTAAGTAGGAGCAAAAACATGACTCTGCAGTTGTAAAGAGAGCCCGAGAGCTTCCTAAAGTGAATAAAATCACAAGGCTTTGCCTTTACACACACTCACTCACACACACACACACACACACACACACACACACACACACAATCTTGCAAAACAAGACTCAATAAGGTTAATACATAACTCTGGAATTTAAAAGTCTTTGTCACACACAAAACTTCTGTCTTCTTTTAAATCTTATCAGCTGCTAATCTGAGGTTTTGTGTGACTGGAAAATTAAGACCTTCACCCGTGGAAGGCAAGAGACCTAGAGGTTCAATCTCATAAGGAAAAACATCTCAATATTGATGCAATTACTAGGAACAGAATATTCCCCTGTACCCATGTGGTTCTGGATGCCATCCAAGTTATTAATAGCCACAGTGACAGGACTGGGCTTTATATTGTTTTCTCATCAAAGAGAACGGAATGTTAGGCTGTGCAGATTGTCACATGGAAACTATGTGAGTTGGCTGTGGCATGTTTTATTGGCTCCTTCCTGGGTTTTTTGTCCTTTCTGGTTGTGTGTATGCATGTTATGTGTGGAGGGCTATTGATCAGTGACAAAATCCCTTGAAAATAATGAGGGGAAAATGATTCTCTTACCACATAAAAGAGGGTTATGGTCGTGTTCAATGTAAATCAAAGCTACATCCCTGAGTGTGACCAATACTTGCGTGTATGTCTGGTAATGTGTTACTAGGTCCACCTTAAGGCAGCATCAATCAATCAGTTAACAAGTAAAGGTTTCCAGGTGGCATTGAGGCTATAATGTTAGATTTGGAATCAAGAAGTCCTGAGTTTGAATCCTTCCTTAGACATTTTATGTATGACTGAGGGACAAAATCCATTGAATTTCTCTATGCCTCATTTTCTTCATCTATAAATGAGTAGTTTAGAATTAAAGGCCTCTAAACTATCTTTCCAGTTCTAAAGCTATGATTCTATGTATTTAAGTGCCTTCAATAATACAAGTACTAGTGAGGCACAAGGGAGGCTCTTATTATTGTTTTTATTATTGAATCATCATCACCATCAGGGGAGACAGTATGGTTTAGTGGATAGAAAATAGACCTTGCAGTGAGGAACAACTGGATCCAAGTCTTCCCTCTGACACATAATGCATGAATGACCCTGGACAAGTCACTTAATTTCCTCAGGAAGTTAAGTGTGTGTCTGTGTGTCAGGGAAATCTTTAAATCTACATGTTGCATATCTCTGTTGTTTGAGAAGGTTCTTTACCCCAAGTTTCTCATACAGATGAAGTCACAGATCCAAAAAAAACCAGCCACAATCCTACACTAAAAGTTACCCTCATGTAGTTAGCACTTTCTCCTCTTCTCTGTCATTAAAAAAAGTTCTTTTTTAAAGACAATCAGAAAAGTTTTCATGTATCTGAGGTCAGTTTGTCATGACTTATTTCTTCTCCCCCCTCACTGGTCTAGAGTGGAAGAAGATTATTCATCATTTCATGCTAAACAGTAAGTTTTCAGTCAGCTGGCATATCTTTTGGTAAGGAAATGGCAGGAATATATTGAAGAATTGAGGATAAAGGGCAAAGTAGCAGAACATTAAGAAGGGATGGAGATGAATGTACAATAATACAGGCCAGTTTTGAGACTGAGGAAGGTACAAAACCAGTCCATCTGTAGCATACATGCATTCCCAACATCAGTGGTTGGGAAGAAAAAAAAAGGAGTTATTGTTTTTACAGGTGAAGATAAAGTTCAATTATCAGTTCCTGATTTTAGATATAAGGGATTGTGTATCTTCAAAAGCATTGTCTGGCGGTGAAATTCTTATTCTCCTTGGGTTTTAATCTGATTATGTCTTCAACAATAATTATTGCTTTTATTTTGGGGGGATACTGGCAGAAACCACTCAATTTAATTCAATTCAGTTCTATCTAATTCAACAAAACTTTATTCAGTACTTACTATTTGCAAGTGACCAGGGATACAATATAGTAGACAAAGACAGTAAGAAATAAAGCAAAAATCTTCTTTAGGTTGTGTTTAGTGAATGAGATGGCAAAATGCAAAGTAGGGGCAAAAGTGAGGGCCATCTCAAATAAAAATTTGCTATTGTTGTTGTGAAAATGGCATATCTTCTCTTCCTGTTCCCATGTACGCATAATAAATAATTTATCATTTAATCGTACAGGGATCTTCTTTTTGGGAATTCCTTCCTCCAAGGTAGAATGAAAATTATGCTGCAGAAAGGTTAAGTGAATTAGTCACACTCCCAATGACAGCAAGTATCAGAGGTGGTTTTGAATTTGGGTTATTCAGTCCTCTCCATCCAGTTCTCTTCATGATCTTTGCATATATATTCTCTTAATACTCAAACAAAAACAAGTGTATATTTCAGTGCTCAGAATATCATGTACATTTTGCGGATAGAACTGAAATTTTACAAGGTTGCTCCAATATATGCCATTAGTCCACATGATGTTTGGAAAGTGCCTTCTGTGACTAAGCCTCTTCCTTCAGCTGTCCTTACCAATTGATTTTGTGCAGCATTGCATAATTCAAAAGACATATTAACTCTAAGTCTTTCTCAGCAAGGGAACATATACCATGCCACCAATTATCTAGTTTTCAACCTGCAAGTCTGTCTGGAGGCTCTCACAGTGTGAATTAAACTCCACTAATTAGTCACCCCTAGTCATGCTTCCCTTTTCACTCTATTCATTGCTTATTTTAGATTTGGAATGAATAAATTGGTCCTACAGTCCTAGTTTCAGTTCTCTTCCTGCTGATATTTGTCTGTCATTTGATCATTGATATTAAGCTGGGAGGGACATCATGGAACATCTAGCCCAGTCCTGTCATTTTACAGATGAGGAAACTGAGGCTGAGGAAGGTTGTGATTTGACCAAGGTCATATTAGATAGTAAGCATCAGAGGCAGTATTTGACCCAAAGCTTCTGATGTCAAGGCCAGTTCCCTTTCCAATGTATCATGGTTCTTTAGTATTATGAAATTTAGTACAACCTAGGGCAAGATCATTTCTATTATGCATGCTTTCATGTGACAAAATGTGGCCACATTTTTAAATGTTCTTTTGGTATTTTTTACCTGCAATCCAGGAATTTCAGTCTTACTCAAGAGTTATACCCAATTCTGGGCTTGAATCATCAGACTGAGGTTCTGGTTGAGTGCCAGAGGGCCCCAGGGAAAATGGGTTAGTTCTAATTCACCAAAGAAATCAGAATTCCTGGGTAGCCACAGAATTGATTCAGGTTTCTAAGTCAGCCAGCTCTGATCCATTCTCAAGATTAGAATCAACTTCCTGTGTTTGCATCAAACAAGTTCAAGAACAAAAATCACGAGATGCCAAGGTGCCAGATCATTGTTGCATCTGTGGGGAGCTTGCTAACTCATTGTTTTTTTATGGTTTACCTACTACCAGTAATTCCTCCTTCAACAATATATTCAATGTATGAAAGCCTTTTGTCCCATGCTTTCAAAATTTCTTTATGAGTGGATCTACTTTTATTGGCTTTTGCATATTACTTTTATTTATCCTACATTTGCCAGTGGCTTTGCAAGTATTAATTAAAATCATAAGATAACTTTAGCCATCTAGCTTTATCCTCAGTGTTTGTTGGGAATTTCTTTTTATTGTTCTCATCTTCAAGGAACCTCTTTTTAAGAAGGTCTTTAAAGAAAAAAAATAGTTATCAAATGGATCTTCATCTTACTTTAAGGAGTTTATTTAATTGTGGGATGTAGGCCAGGTGTAGTGACATGGGCCAATATCTCTGCTAGACAGGGAGGTTGAGGCTAGTAGGATGTTTCAATTCTGAGCTATAATAGAACTACAATCAATTATCTGTCTGTAATAAATCAGATATTAGTAAAAGGAGTCCCTGGGACCTGGAAGCCACCAAGTCTACCAAGAGAAGTTCAAACTGCCCCCAGAAACAGTGCAGGACAAACAGTGCAGCTGATCAGCATGGGGAGTAGATCTGTGAGTGGCCATCATACTTCTAGCCTGGGAGCACTAGGGAGACCCAGCCTCAAAATAATAGCAACAATAACAATAAAAATGATTTGGAATATGGTTCTTAGGATTTTCAGGTGATTATTGATTATTATAAGTAAACCAATTAATAAAATTAAGATAAAAAGAAATATATCACAAATTACTTAATTTTATGATTTCAAAGATAATTCTTTTTTTTGGTATTCTTTTTTTATTTATGTGTTTTTTTTTATTTAAACAAATGCTTTATTAACTTCTGTTTTACATCATTCATTTCTGCCAGATTTTAAGTTACAATCATTTCCTCCCCCCTGTTTTTCCCCTACCCACCCTCCCAGAACAGCAGTCCCGAAAGACATCGCTTCCTCCAATCTGCTCTCTCCCCTATCCTCTCCTACACCCCCTTCGACCTCTCCATTAGAGGAAGGTGAATCTTTGTGTCCCAATGCCTGAACATCTTATCTCCCAATTAAAAGCAAAAGAGTATTAATGATAGTATTTATATATATTTGAAACATTTAATCTTAAGACCTTGAATTTCAGATCCATTTCCTTCCTCCCTTGTCACCCATTCTCTCTGGGGAGATAAGTAATTCAGTATATGTTGTACATGTCTAGCTATGCAAAACATTATCATACTAGATATATTGTACAAGGCTGCTTATAATTCCCTCCCACTCATCCCACCCCCCACCTGGTCCATTCCCCACTTGATCCTGTCCCTTTTCCATAGTGGGTACCTCCAACCTCCCCTCCCCCCAAGGATGCCCTTCCATCCATTATCCCTCCTCTCCTCCCCCTTCCGCCCATTCTGCTGTAGGTTGAGATGTCCCACCTAGTATGTATGTCATTCTCTTCCTGAACCAAATTCAATGAGAATGTGGTTTCACCTTTTTGCCTTCCTATTCTTCCCCTCCCTTGCAACCACTTCCCCTTGCTTCTTCTACATGAGATAGTTTACCCTACCCTGTCTCTCCCCATCTCCTCGTCATTTTCCTCTCTCACCTCATAATTTCACCCCTTGAGTATCCTCAGTTCCCAACAAATTCAACTTATGCCCTCTATCCATATATAACTGTAACCATATACACCCACATTCACATATGTATTCATATGACCACACACCCTTCTTTCATTATTTTCATAGTGAGAAAGATTTCATCAGTCACAGTTATTGCTTTTCCATATAGGAATGTAAATAGTTCAACTTTGATAAGTTCCTTTTGATTTCTTTTCCCTGATTACCTTCTCAGGCATCTCTTGCTTCTTGTGTCTGGATGTCAAATTTTCTATTCAATTCTGGTTTTTTCCTCAAGAATGCTTGAAAGTCCTCATTCCACTGAATGACCATATTTTCCCCTGAAACAAAATACTCAGTTTTGCTGGGTAGGTGACCCTTGGGTTCATTCCCAGCTCTTTTGCCCTCTGGAATATCATATTCCATGCCCTTTGATCCCTCAGTGTAGAAGCTGCCAGGTCCTGTGCTATTCTGATTGTGTTTCCACAATATTGAAATTGTTTCTTCCTGGCTGCTTGTAGTATTTTCTCCCTGATCTGGGGATTCTGGAACCTGGCTATAATATTCCTGGGAGTTTTCTTTTTGGGATCTTTTTCAGGAGGTGATCTGTGGATTCTTTCAACATCTATTTTGTCCTCTGGATCTAAAACATCAGGGCAATTTTCCTTGAGAATCTCTTGAAGGGTGATTTCTAGGTTCTTTCTTTGATCATGGCTTTCAGGTAGTCCAATAATTTTTAAATTGTCTCTCCTGGATATATTTTCCAGGTCAGTGGTTTTTCCCATGAGATATTTCCCATTGCCTTCTAATCTTTCATTTGTTTGGATCTGCTTAACAGCATCTTGATTTCTCACAAAGTCATTAGCTTCCATTTGCTCCAGTCTAACCCTGAAGGAATGCATCTCCTCAGTGAACTTTTGAGATTCTTTTTCCATCTGGCAAATTTGACTTTTTAAGGCATTCTTCTCCTCATTGCCCTTTTGGGCCTCCTTTGCCATTTGACTTAGTCTATTTTTTAAGGTGTTGTTTTCCTCAATCAGGCTGTTGATCCTCATTTCATACTTTTCCTGCATCCTTTTCATTTCCCTTTCCAATTTTTCCTCCACTTCTCTTATTTGATTTTTAAAGTCCTTCTTAAGGTCCTCTATGTCCTGCAACCTGCTCATGTTTTCCCCTGGGGCTTTTGGAGCAGGACTTCTGACCTCACAGTCCTCTTCCTGCTCCATGCTTCAACCCTCCTTGCCCCCAAAGTAGGAGTCTAGGGTTGCATTTTTCCGTTTAATTTGTTTCCTTTGCCTTGGCATGTTGCCACTTAATTACTTGACTTTTGGGCTTGTTGCCACAGTATGACTTTGCTGCCAGATAGGGGAATTTTCATCCTGAATGTGTGTGGGGGGCAACTTCTGTTTCTGGCAAGCTGGAAACCCATCCACAACCTCCACCCCAGATCACAATCCAGATCCAGGGATGTTAAAGCAAGAGCGATTACCACCCAAGACTGATAGCTGGATCTCCCTACAGTTCACAAGCCAGGAGCTGGAGCTGCCTCTGAAAACTACAAAATGGTGTGTCTCCTCAGTGGCTTCTAGCCCCCAGGGGAGGAAGCCGATGTATTTCCCAAATACTGGTCCCAAAGTCCGTAGGGCACTAACCTCTCACCTTGTTCTAGGCATGTCTATGTTGATAATTCTGGAATCACCACAGCTGCTGGTGTTCTGGGTTCTCTCCAGGCAGTTGCTGGCCCTGCCACCCTGGGGCTAAGACTGCAACTCATGTGGACCAGACCTGTGCTTGGCTCCTGCACTCTGGCTGCTGGCAGCACAGCGAGAGGTTAGCTTCTCTGTGTCGTTCTGTGGGTGCTGGGGCTCCAGAAGTTGTTCAGAGTCCCCTTTTACATAGCTTGGAGGAAATCTGGGGGCAGAGTGGCTTGGATGAGCAGTTTCTACTCCGACATCTTGGCTCCGCCCCCTGCCAGGCACTCTCAAAGATAATTCTTGAAACAGAAAAGTGAGATTGATTAATTAATGGCACTCCCCAATAAGTATCTTTCTCCCTGAATAGAACCTAACCTTGCAACAAAAAGTACAGTTAAGAAAAGCAAGCAATCACATTGATCATGTTTGATTCCATGTTTTTTGCTGTACTTGTAGGGTACTATCTCTCTACTGAGAAGGGACATATGTTTGTTCATAATAGATGATGGTTAAGATCAGTCATAGAAACATAGGTTTAGAGCCAGAAGAGATCTCTTTAGTCATCTGGTTCAACTCCTTCATTATACAGATGAAGAAACCGAGGCCCAGAAAAGTGATTTTTCCAAGTCATGTACGTGCTAGAACCCTTTGGATCTAAATCCTCTGTGCATTATACTGTAGCCCACTGTCTCTCAGACCAACATGAAGGGGATATTTAGAGCTGAAGTTACATATCTTTGTGTTCTAACATCTTTTAGTATTATTTTCCTTTATATTATTGTCGGTATTGCAAACATTGGTCTCCTAATTTTGCTTACATGATTTTGTACATGTTCAGAATTTTCTTCCCATAATTTCCCCCTGAATTTCTCATATTTGTCAATGCTTATCAGTTTCCTCATCTGTAAACTGAACTAGAAAAGGAAATGGCAAACCACTCCAGTATCTTTGTGAAGAAAACCCCAAATGGGGTCATGAAGTTTCAGATATGACTGAAAATGACTAAGCAGTAACAACAATGGAGCAACAATATTTCATTAAGACAGGTAAACCACATTTCTTCAGTCACTCCTCAGTCAATGGGCAGTCACTTTATTTCCAGGTTTTGGGTATACAAAAAGTACTGTTGTCAACAATTTATCATATTCAACATCCTTCCCCCATCTTTGATTACCTTGGAACAAATGCCCAGTAATAGTATCATAGATCTAGAGGAGCCCTTAGAGATCTTCTTTCTGCTCCCTTTTGTATAAGAAATTGCGACCCAGTGGGGTTAAATATTGTTTTTTCAAGGTCACCCTGATAGGATATAAAAGATTTGAGAGTTCTATGCTCATGATTTTTTCCCTCTGTGCCACAGTGTCTTCCTTAGGTAAAGAGTATGAATAGCTTAGTCACTTTTTTAAAGGGTCTGTTGATTGGTTCTTCTATTGATATATATGTATATGTGTATATATACCCACATAAATATATATCATATATATATACATATGCATATATATTGCCACTAGAAATAATACTATATTATTTTCACTGCTGTTACTATTGCTACTCCTGCTTCACATTTATATGATATTTTGTGGTTTGTGGCATGCTTTACATATATCATCTTTTTAAATAGAGAGAATGACAAATTATTTTCTTTTATTCTTAATAAATGCTAACAGGGTTTTTTAAATCTTCTGATATATTATTTGCTTTCTTTCATGTTAGGTGGTCTCATTTTAAAATAAATATGTACTTCAGGTTGTTCAAATTTTCTTTCATCTTGCTTGTTGACAAGTATAATGCCTGACTCTATGATTACCTTTTCAAGTACATTTAGATTTTTTAAAAGATAGTCTTTGTAGTTTTGATACATTTTGGTTCTTTGTTTTCCTAGAGTTTATTTGCCTTTTTGTGTTTGGTTCTTCCCCCACCCTTGGTTTGCTCTAGTTAAGACTTATGGTTGTGAAATCATCAGAGTACTGGGGACAAGTTTTTACTACTTTGGAAAAATGGTGCTCAGTAGCTGGCCCATTATAGGATATAATATCTCCGTTCACACACACACAAAAATTGGTGTCTTGAAAAATGCATATCATCATTTTACTTTGCTATGGAAATGGCACTCCTGAGTTTTCATGTATAGCCAATTTATTTCCTAAATCAACTCATTGTTAGCAATAATAACATTCGTATATAAGTTTTAAAGAGTTGAGATGATTTGTCCAAAATCACACTACCAGTAAATATTAGAGAAAGGATTCAAATATAAAGGTGTATATACCTTATTATTCTGATACTTAGATCTATTGAAAGGCAATTTTGTCAGGGTATGTCTTTCACTTGTGAGGAATATATTTTCATATGTCACTAATAGTTTTTTTTTTTTTAATGCATCACTTGGTGTCCAGCTTTTTGATGATTGGCCTTCCTACACTAAGCTAGAGAGAAACCTTGTCTGTCTGTTGCCAAGTGCAAATTCAAAGCCTTGTCAGTTTGATTAAACTCTTCAGAGCTCACCCTGTACTTGTATACCCCCTTGAGAACTCAAGCTCTCTTCTACAAATGGATGAAGCATTACAATACAACTTTGGTAGTGGATTAGGCAAGTTATGTGACTTGTCTAACTCATGCAGTCTCATATCACCACAACTTACTTTTACTTCAAATGAATTTTATCTCTTGTGACACATATTCTTTCTTTGAACAGTCTCCCAACCTCTGTGATCTTTTACCAGTTTTCTCCCTGGGAATGGTAGTAGCTGGTAGCTTTGCTCATCTCATTCTTGCATAAATACCAATAGCTCAAATGCCAATAAAAAATGTAGGCTCAAGTCAACAATGAGGCTAGTTTTTCATAGGCATGAATCAAAATTGTTATTACTGTTAAATCATCTTTTAGTAACTTTTGGATTTCTGGATTCAGGGCTTATTATTGTCTGCCTTTTTCTTTGTAGTGCCAGGGAATTTTGCACAGATATTTTCAAAGATTGACTTGGTATGAACACATGTTGTACCAATCCAGTATAAAAAAACACAGAATACTAGTTCACAGGGACCTTGGAGAGCACCGACTTATGGCCATTCATTTGATATAATGAAATGGAGACCCAACAAAATGGAATGCCTTCCTGAAGATAAATGGCAAGGAAATAGAAGAGACAGGACTAAGAAGTTAGGAGTTCTGATTCCTGGTTAATTACTTATTAACTATAAAGTTACTAATCAATTTATTAATTGAATAAAGGTGCTAATGAGGATTTAGACCTGGAAAGAGCTTTAGACGTCATCTAAAATAAAATATTCATTCTATAGATTTGACAACTGAAGCCCAGACCTTGAATTGATTTGCTCAAGCTCACCTAGCAAAGTCAATCAAATTAGATCCTCTGAAGTTAATGCATTCTTTCCATTGTATTATTATTCATGACATACAATGATGGTGCTCTATAAACCTCATTTATGAGGATAAAGACGGGGAAAGGGGGATATTGGTTGGGAATCCCTTTTTTTCCCTTTTTCCCTTCCAGAGAGGTAAGAAGAGAAAGATAATATTTTATTTTTACCATCTAAAGATCCCCAAGCCATGTGCTTAGGAAGCGAAGCAGTCATCTTAGAGATAATTAGCATGCTTTCTATTACGTCTAAGTCTGTTCTCACTGATCTGTTTTCAAATGCTTGTTTCTATCACAGTTTCCATAAATACAATCAAAAGCAGTTAGACACATTTTTACTCCAATAGAATGAAAAAAAAAAGTTGTCTCTGTGAATCTGGCATGAAGGAGGAGCATGCCCTATTTCACAGATGGGGAAAGAGAGACAGATTTGTTAGCTAACTTATCCATAGTCTCATCAAATATGCAAAGCAAAAGAAGGATTCAAAACTATCCTTCAATGAATAATGACTGACATTTATATCCCTTTAAAACTTGCAAAGTGCTTTATATATATATATATATATATATATATATATATATATATATATATGCTATATTTTTCAGCTGTATGCTGATTCTGTGATATAGTTATCATTCATATTGTACATATGAGGACATTAAGGTCAAAATCCATTGTTCTATTTACCATGCAATTTCCTTGTATACTATATTATATTCAGGTGTGTGTGTGTGTGTGCGTGTGCGTGTGTGATTGGAAGGAAGATCATTTTTTCTTCCTAATACTTCCATTTTCTTGTTCTTGAGTTGTTTCGGTCATGTCCAACTCTCTGTGACTGCGTTTGGGGTTTTTCTAGGTAAAACACTGGAGTAGTTTGCCTTTTCGTTCTCCAGCTTATTTGATAGATGAGTAAACTAAAGCAAACAGAATTAAGTGACTTGCCCAAGATCACACTGCTAGTAAGTGTTTGAGGCCAGATTTGAATTCAGGAAGATGAGTCTTCATAATTCTAGGCCTGTCACTCTATTCACTGTGCCATCCAGTTGCCCTAACATTTTCATTACTTTATTATTATAGCACTCCCAAGTAGCTAGAGGTGGTGTGAGCTAGAGGAAAATGCACAAAATTAGGAGCCATGAAAGCAGATGCAGCTGGATGGTGTAGTAGAAAGAGTGCTGGACTTGGAAGATCCCAGGTTTTGTTTTTGTTTTTTGTTTTTTTTGGTGCAATTGTATACCCCAGAGGATATAACTTTCTTTGTATATATTTGTTTGCATGTTGTCTCCATTAGATTGTAAGATCTTTCAGGTCAGAGACTATCTTTTGTCTCTTTTTGTATGCCTAGCCCTTACCATAGTCCCTGACACATAGTTTAAACTTTGATGTTTATTGACTGATTACAGTGACATTCATATAACAATAGAGGTTACATTTATATAAAATTTTACGAAAGTTTGTTTACATTTCTTTTTTTATTCTCACCACAAACTTATAAGGTAGATGATATTGTTGTCTTCATTGTCTTAGATGAGGAAAGAATCTCCCAGAATGACTTGTCCAATCTCTCATAATTACATCATTAGTGAAAGTCTGAGATAGATTTTGAATTTATGTCTTCTGTACTCTAAATTTATAACTCCATATAAAACACTAACTAGCCACCTAATACTGTTAGTATAAGTTGAATAAATGACTTTTTTTCAAAAAAGCAATTGGGGTCAAGTAACTTGCTCAAGGTTACATGGCTAGTCATTATTTATGTGTGGGTGCTCATTTTCTGAGGCCGGATTCGATCTCGGGTCATCCAAACTCTGAGGCCGGCGCGCTTACTCACTGTGCCACCTAGCCACCCCTTGAATAAATGACTTTTTTTCGTGTATTGGTCATGCCTGTGTAACTCCCCTGTTCACTTCACCAGAAAATTCATGCAGTAGCATGTGTGTGTGTGTGTGTGTGTGTGTGTGTGTGTGTGTGTGTGTGTGTGTGTGTGTTTAACAGCACTGAGTCTTCTTGGCTCTGGTGTTTGCTCTGCCCTGGTAATATATGTCTTTCTGACTTTAGCCTCAAATTTCCTTACTAGTACTTAGAAATGTCACTGACTAACCTGACCAGTTTCTCTCTTTACTTGTCTCCTTTCTGAAATACTCTTTTTTTTGGAAGATACCAGTTTTTAATCTTGCCTTGGATAATTGCTCTGTGACCCTAGGCAAATTGCTAAGCCTCACTGTGCCTAAGTTTCCTTATCTACCAATTGACTCCATGGCCTCTAAAGTCCTTTAACTCTCAATCTATGATTGTGAACCTGACATTTACTGGTTGTGTATCTTTGGGAAAACCACTTTGATTCTTAGGGTATCAATTTTTCTTATCTGAAAAATGAAAAGTTTAGACTATGATCATAGACCCTAGAGACCAACTAGTCCAACCTTGTTTTATAGATGAGGAATCAGAGGCCCTTGGTATTTTAAGAAATCTGCCCTAGATTCACACTAATATTGGGCTTTGAATTTGGGTTTTCTGACCCTAGAGCCCCAGCTTTTTCCACTTTACCACCTTGCTCACTAGACTAAATGCTACAAATGCTGTCAAGCTTTCATATTCAAAGACTTTACTCAGTAAACCAACAACAGAAGGAGGAAGATGGTTTTGTTGATCAGATCCTAAAGAAAAGCTCTGTTGAGTTGTCCCATCATACTGAATGAGATGAACCATCTGACTAGGTTTTTGTCTTCAAAATAATTTTGTGCTAAGCTGCAATTTGGAAATTGATTAGGATTTAGAGTCAACAGGAGGAATTTGTGAGGTCAAACATAAAAGTGTGCTTTAGATCAAAGATCGTAATATCCAAAGACAGATGGGTGTATATTAAACTAGAGAAAGGGTCTAAAAATGAAAATATTGACTTACTGGTTGAAGAAGAGAACAATATTTATTGATCCCATGTGAACTTTATCAATATCTTCCTTTTTCGATGGGCTATGTTTAGGGGAAAACTTTATATTTTATCTCTTTCCAAAAGCTTCAACCATGTGTCAAGTGCATTTGCCATGAAAGATATGTTTGTGTTCTCAGTTGGGTATCAACAGCTCAACACTTGCTATTAAGTCAAGTCAACCAAATCAATAAGCATTTAGTAAGGACTTCCTATATGCCGGGCACTTGACAAGGGCAGGGATATAAGGGAATGCAACAAAAAACAAACAAACAAAACATAAAGTTTCTCTCAAATAATTCAATAGTTTAATGGAAGACACAATAGCCAAATAACTATATACAAAAAGACAAGTAGAGGAATCTTTGGAGATAAGAAAAAAATGGAGATAATCTTAGGAACTAGTATCAAGAAAGATAAGAAAAGATTATACATTTCATTCTTTATTTACTAATGGAAAATATTGGCCATTTATCATTAAGTATAAAAAGACTTTGGGAAACAACTTTGTTATCTACCTGTTGGGAAGGGATGATGTCTATCTGTGAATAGTATATAACAAAAATATCACTTAAATGTTGACTTTTGAGCTACAAACTAGAAGCTACTAAATGATAACATGCATCAGTTTCTCCAGAATTTTAGTATTCAATATCACCATTAGGTCTGTTTCCCAAGGTCATAATGTAAAAAAGAAAAGAACCTATATGTTCTAAGATATTTATAACTCTCTTTGTTGTGGAAAAGAACTGGAAATTGAAGGGATGTCTGTCAATTAGGGAATGGTTGTGATGGAATACTACTGTGCTATAAGAAATGGTGAGCTGTCTGACTTTAGAAAAATATGGAAAGACTTGAATGAAATAATGAAAAGTGAGATGAGCAGAACCAAGAGAACAACATATACAGTAACAGCAATATTGTTTGAAGGATAATTGTGAATGACCAAGTTATTCTGAATATGAAAAACACTCAAGTCAACTACAAAAGACCTATGAAGGAAGATGCTATCCATCTCCAGAGAAAGAACTGATAAATATAAGTATGCACAGTATGGTCTTACATATATTAAAATTTTATGTCACATGGTGTCCTCTAGGGTGGGGTGGAAGGAAGGTGTAATGGTAATGAAATTTGATGATCCCTTTGTATTGGAAAGCTGACAGGTACTTAGCACCTAGTTTCAAATTAAGCCTCTGTTAAAAAAACAGAAGGTTATGAACCCCTGTTGCTGACATAACAGGAAGGGGCTGAACTGGGAGGAGCTATACCATTTTTAAGGAAGAGCACAAGCTGGAGAGTCAAGTCTTCTTGGGATAAGCTTCATGGAAGCAGAGGAGTTCCTACTTGAGAGAGAGATAATTTCTCTTAGTGAGCATCTGAAGGCTGGGCTGCTGCTGCTGGACTGGAATTTCCATGGAGAAAGTGATTTTGATTTTGAGAATGTGAGAAAGTGATTTTGATTTTGAGAATGTGAGAAACTGATTTTGATTTTGAGAATGGGAGAAAGTGATTTTGATTTTGAGAATGGGAGAAAGTGATTTTGAATTTGAGAACAGAGCTGCTGAAGACTTCTGAGGGCCAGCTGGAGCTTCTGAGAACTTCTAAGGGTGAGCTGGAGCTGCCAGAGGAAGCATGACTGAGGTGTTGGTACTTTGTTTGTGGCTCTGTTAAATTTTCTCTGCCCAGGAACAGAGATTGTGAAGGATTTGAGATGAACTGGACACTGTGTGCTCCAATGTGGAGCAGGAACTGCATGGAGAGCTGGACAAGGAATTGGGAGCTGTCTGCCTTTGAACCCAGGTGACAGTTTGGTGGATTCAGGTAGATAGGAGCCACCTGCCTTGAGTCAAGATGAAAAGACCTCCAAATTGATACCGAGCAGTGACTGATAAAATTGCAACTTACATGTGACTGAGAGGTAGATAGCCTGTGTATTTTCCACTACCTCTTAAGAGGGTACTGATTTGTAACTTACTATGGCCCATAGGTAGAGAATTTTCACTATTGTACTTTGTGTCCCTTAAGGATGAATGAGTTAAGGATTAAGGAGCCCCTCCTCCTTAAGACTGATTGAATTAAGGATGATTGAATGATTGAGTTACTAAATGATTGAACTTTATTCAAAACTATGTGACCATTTTGGTGAAAACTATGTGACCATCTTAGTGATAAGTTGTTGAGTTGTGACATGGTGAATGTTGTACCTTGATTTTCTGCGAATGTTTTGCTCTGCTTTGTTATTGAATAAATAGAGAGTTTACTACACTGTGTAATCAGAACCTTGAAAAGATGTCCTCTGGAAAGCTGCTCATGCTTGACTTTACAGAAGGGAAGGAGACAAAAATATATTAAATTAAATTTTAAAAAGAAAAAAAGTTCTGAAAATGTAATTGGGGAAAATAAAACATTATATAAAAATGATACTTATAGATGGGGTGATGGGAATTAGAACAACAAAACCATGAGAAATTCAATATCTCCCCAGCAGCCTTTTGTAATAATTTTCTTTAAAAAGAGAATAAGTTTTTTAAAAATAAAAATGCTTTTTCTATCTTGGAAATTTTGGCTTCCTTCAAAACTCAGCTCAAGTGCCATCTTCTACTAGAAGCCTTTCCTGGTTTCCCTCCCCCTCCAAACTCTGTCTCTATTTCTTTCTTTCTCAATCTATCTTTCTATCATTTATCTACTTACACGGTGACCACACCCAGAAGATTCCATTTCATCGTAGCTCCATTATAAACTCATTGAAAGCAGAGACTGTTTCACCTTCATCTTTGTATCATCAATATTTAGCAATGTAAGTAAGCACTTAATAAATGCATAATTATTGATAGAAATAATAACACTGGAGGAGACCTTTGAGATAGTTTATTTCCTCTTCTAGGAAGGACCTTCTTAAAACCACAAAAGAGATGGGATTCAGTGTTGTGTTTAAGACCTAAAGAGAAGCTGATCTTAGAATATGCTCTTCTAATATTAGCACAATAAATCATGGAAATCTGAGTAACATACTTTATCAAAAGGAGAAACCTCTCTTTTTTAACTGAGAAGTGCTGGATTGATCTGAAATCCTCTGATTTAAGCTATATCCTCTTCTCCCTGTACCTTCCCCTCATCTTTTAAGACAATAGAACATTTTAGGTATTTTGTCCCTGGCTGAAGGAACAGCCTCTTCCTCTATAGTTAAAAGTCCTCCTATTACATGATGACAATTAAGATAAGATATTCTTATGAGAATTGTAACTAGGAGTGTTTGTGCCTTGGGTAAACTTCACTAAATCTGCCTAAGTAGCACAAAATACATCTTGAATACATTTTTTTAATATTTAAAAACTGCTTTATTAACTTCTCTTTTACATCATTCATTTCCACCAGATTTTGAGTTACAATCATTCCCCGCCCCCGCCGTTTTTTCCCCTACCGACACTCCCAGAATGGCAGTCCTGCAAGATATCGCTTTCTCCAATCTGCTCTCTCCCATATCATCTCCCATACCCCCTTCGAATTTTCCATTAGAGGAAGGTGAATCTTTGTGACCCAATGCCTGCACATCTTATCTCCCAATTACAAGTAAAAGAGTATTAATAATAGTATATATATATATATATATTTGAAACATTTAATGTAAAGACCTCGAATTTCAGATCCATTTCCTTCCTCCCTTGTCACCCATTCCCTCTGGGAAGATAAGTAATTCAGTATATGTTGTACGTGTCTAGCTATGCAAAACATTATCATAGTAGATATATTGTACAAGGCTGCTTATAATTCCCTCCCACTCATCCCACCCCTGACCTGGTCCCTGACCTGGTCCATTCCCTACTTGATCCTGTCCCTCTTCTATCATGGGTACTTCCAACATCCCCTCCCCCAAGGATGCCCTCCCATCCATCATCCCTCCTCTCACCCCCCTTCCCCTATTCTGCTGTAGGTTGAGGTATCCCTTTTAGTATGTATGTCATTCTCTCCCTGAACCAAATTCAATGAGAATGTGGTTTTGCCTTTTTGCCTTCCTATTCTTCCCCTCCATTGCAACCACTTCCCCTTGCTTCTTCTACATGAGATAGTTTACCCTACCCTGTCTCTCCCCATATCCTCTTGCCACTTTCCTCTCTCACCTCATAATTTCATCCCTTGAGTATCCTCCCTTCCCAACAAATTCAACCTATGCCCTCTATCCATATATAACTGTAACCATATATACACACATTCACATATGTATTCATATGACCATACACCCTTCTTCCATTATTTTCACAGTGAGAAAGATTTCATCAGTCACATTTATTGTTTTTCCATATAGGAATGTAAATAGTTCAACTTTGATAAGTTCCTTTTGATTTTTCTTCCCTGATTACCTTCTCAGGCATCTCTTGCTTCTTGTGTCTGGATGTCAAATTTTCTATTCAATTCTGTTTTTTTTCCTCAAGAATGCTTGAAAGTCCTCTATTCCACTGAATGATCATATTTTCCCCTGAAACAAAATATTCAGTTTTGCTGGGTAGGTGACCCTTGCGTTCATTCCCAGCTCTTTTGCCCTCTGGAATATCATATTCCATGCCCTTTGATCCCTCAGTGTAGAAGCTGCCAGGTCCTGGGCTATTCTGATTGTGTTTCCACAATATTGAAATTGTTTCTTCCTGGCTGCTTGTAGTATTTTCTCCTTGATCTGGGGATTCTGGAACCTGGCTATACTATTCCTGGGAGTTTTCTTTTCGGGATCTTTTTCAGGAGGTGATCTGTGGATTCTTTCAACATCTATTTTGTCCTCTGGATCTAAAACATCAGGGCAATTTTCCTTGAGAATTTCTTGAAGGGTGGTTTCTAGGTTCTTTCTTTGATCATGGCTTTCGAGTAGTCCAATAATTTTAAATTGTCTCTCCTGGATCTATTTTCCAGGTCAGTGGTTTTTCCCATGAGATATTTCACATTGCCTCCTAATCTTTCATTTGTTTGGATCTGCTTAACAGTGTCTTGATTTCTCATAAAGTCATTAGGTTTCATTTGCTCCTGTCTAACTCTGAGGGAATGTATCTCCTCAGTGAACTTTTGAGATTCTTTTTCCATCTGGCAAATTTGACTTTTTAAGGCATTCTTCTCCTCATTGCCCTTTTGGGCCTCCTTTGCCATTTGAGTTAGTCTATTTTTTTAAGGTGTTGTTTTCCTCAGTCAGGCTGTTGACCCTCATTTCATACTTTTCCTGCATCCTTTTCATTTCCCTTTCCAATTTTTCCTCCACTTCTCTTATTTGATTTTTAAAGTCCTTCTTAGGGTCCTCTATGGCCTACAACCCACTCATGTTTTCCCCTGGGGTTTTTGGAGCAGGACTTCTAACCTCACAGTCCTTTTCCCACTCTATGTCCCCAAAATAGGAGTCTAGGGTTGGATTTTTCTATTTAATTTGTTTCCTTTGCCTTGGCATGCTGCCACTTAATTACTTGACTTTTGGGCTTGTTGCCACAGTATGTCTTTGCCGCCAGATAGGGGAATTTTCATCCTGAATGTGTTGGGGGGCAACTTCCATTTCTGGCAAGCTGGAAACCCACCCACAACCTCCACCCCAGATCACAATCCAGATCCAGGGAGGTTAAAGCAAGAGTGATTACTCCCCAAGACTAATCGATGGATCTCCCTACAGTTCACAGGCCAGGAGCTGGAGCTGCCTCTGAAAACTACAAAATGGTGTGTCTCCTCAGTGGCTTCCAGCCCCCAAGGGAGGAAGCCGATGCATTCCCCAAATACTGGTCCCAAAGTCCATAGGGCACTAACCTCTCACTTTGTCCCAGGCATGTCTATGTTGATAATTCTGCCACAGCTGCTGGTGTTCTGGGGTCCCTCCTGCCAGCTGCTGGCCCTGCTGCCCTGGGGCTAAAACCACAACTCAGGCAGACCTGTGCTCGGCTCCCTACTCTATCCGGGCTGTGCTGCTGGCTCCCAGAGCACTGTGCTGGTCCTTCCTGCAGGGCTGCTGGGCTGTCCTCAATGGGAGGTTTGATTGAAGGTAATCTGGGGGCAGAGTGGCTTGGACTCACTGTTTCTCTTGAATAAATTTTTAATAAAATCTGAGTTCTGGGGAGAAATCATTTGGGGTACAGCTGGTGGGATAGAAGAAACTCTCTCAAACCTTCATATTTAACAATTCTTGCTAAGTAGTTTCCAAATTCAGTTGTTTTTAATGTGTTGAAGAGATGAAATTGCTGTCAGGGCCTTCAAATTTTTTATTGCCCTGGTATAAAGACCTTATTACGCTGCCCTGTTATTGTTTGGTCCTTGTTATGCCTCTCTATTCCCTTATCTTTTCCCCTGGTTCTGAGATTTCTTCTGAGATGCTTCCAAGTATATTCCTTTTTTGACCCTTGGGAGTAGGGATTTTTTTTTCTTTTGTGTTTTCTTTCCCTTCCCTCCCCTCCCCTTCCCTCCCCTTCCCTTCCCTGTCTTGTTTTGTCTTGTCTTGTCTTGTCTTTGTATTCCCAGAATCTAGCACAGTGCCTTGTATATAATAGTGCTTCATAAATGCTTGTGGATTGAATCTTCATTTCTTTCACCCATGTGGTCTTCATTGCAGTACAACTATTTATTTCCTTTATATATAAAGGAACAAACTTAAAATATTTTTCTGATGACATACAATGATTTTTCTGTTGGGACACACCAAACCCAGACAAAGATATGACAAATATTTAATCCACTAATCAACTTTCCATGTCAATATCATGAGTATTCTTTCTAGGAGTTCAATGGATAGATTTTCTGGTGCTTCTTTATCTTAGTTGTTATTAATGGAACTCTCTAGAATTGACCAGAGCAGTTAAAATCAGTATTAGTTCACCTTGTCTTGCTCATTGCTTACTTCTATGGACCTATTTCCACATTCTCTGTCATTCTAACTAGCCATGCAAGGCTTAGCTTCTTGGGTCCTACAATCATACAACTTCAGAAGATTTAATGGTGGTGGTTCTGTTTTCCTTCCTTCCTTCCTTCCTTCCTTCCTTCCTTCCTTCCTTCCTTCCTTCCTTCCTTCCTTCCTTCCTTCCTTCCTTCCTTCCTTTCATTTTCCTCCTGCTTCTCTTCCTCCTCCTCCCCCTTCTTTTACTTATTCTTCTCACAGTGGACAGAGTGCTGAACTAGGAATCAGGAAGATCTGAGTTCAAATATGAACCCAGGTACTATCTAGCTCTGTGACTCTAGGCAAGTTCTTCCTGCTACATTTTTTCTCATTTATAAAATGTGGATAATAATATTACCTATCTCATAGGCTTGTTGAGAGGATCAATTATATCTCATTTATTAGTGCATGAAGGGCCACAATGTGAGGTTGCACTAGCTACCATCTACTCCTGTGAAGAATTAGACACCTTGAATATGCCATCAAACTACCCTGAGTCAAATGACCCTCAAGGAATAGCAGTGGCATGAAGAATTTCTGCTATTACCTCTCTTCTTTCTTCTGCGATCACTCCTTTACCCCTATTCCAAAAGAAACTGATTATATTACCTCCTCATAGTTGTATAGTCTTTCACAAGCATGTGGAGGAATAGATGTAGTACTGGACCCAGAGTCAGGAAGAACAGAGTTCAAATTCCATCTTAGACACTTACTAGCTATATGACCCTTAAGCAAGTTCCTCTCTTTGCCTTAATTTCCTCCTTTGCAAAAAATGAAGCACTACACTTGGTGGTTTCTAGGTCCCTTACAGTTTTAAATCTATGATCCTATGAGTTTACATAGGGTTTCCACATTAATTATTCATTTAATATTCTCAGTAGGCCTTGAGGTGTCATAGGCAGACTCTACATTTTAAAGATTGTAAACGTAAGGCCCCCCTAAGTTAAAAATTTATGAGCTCCTTGAGGGCAGGGTTCATCTTTTGCCTTTCCTTGTATCCTCAATGTTTATCACAGAGCCTGGCACATAGTAGGTGCTTAGTGAATTCTTATTACCTGACTGATTGGGATGGGTAATAAAAAAGTAGGACTGTAACTCAGATCTTTTAATTTCTAGTTCAGAGGTCTCTGTTACTTAATATTGGATAATGAGAGAGTGAGACACTTAAGGGGAGAATAGAAATTAAGAATGTATACCCTTACCTCAGCCTCTCTGTATCCCAGTAGCAGAGAGAGCGACATTTTCCATATATATATATAAAATTATAGCATAGGAAGGCTTTTCCAGTCCCCACCTTAAGTAATATAGTCAATTCAAGAGCACAATGAAGTTTTAATAGGTCCATGCCTTTATCAGGTGCTGAATTCTATTTGATTGTCATAGAATCAATCAATTAACATTCCCAGAATTTAATCACAAAATTTTAAGTAGATGTTAAGGAATTTTCCTGCAGTTCTGCAATAAAAGTGTGATCAGGTCACCCTTAACCAACTCCAGAGGATAAGAGGACTTTGGACACTGGGTAAAGGCAGATGTCACCACACAGGAGATGTTTTGTTATTGATTGAGAGAATCAGTCACTCCTTTGGGACTATGTATAAAAATAGCCAGTCAGTTTGGGAATTGGAGGATTTAATTCTCTGTACTTCTTTATGGATATAGACTCTTTCAACTGTAGCAGTGTGCAACAAGAGGAGAAATTGGAGGGAACTTTATCTCTTTAGCTCCTTCCTCCTTCCTATCAGCTATTTAATCAAAGCTGTTAGGCCTATAGGGAACAGTGCATCCAGCCACGTGCAGAAACACACTGAGGACAGACATAGATGGAGACAGTTACCAGAGGGAGAAAGCCACTTCAGGACATATGACTTCTCATGACAATAAGGAATGCTGGCTATGGATTCACGAAAGAAACTTACCCTGGAAACCAAAATGAGTGCCTATTCAGAAGAAATGATACATCCAAGAGGAGCTGCATGGGGAGTCTACAAAGAAAGGACTATGAATTGTGGGTTATTCTTTGTTACACATGTAATCTATATGTGTGTTTCCCTAACAATGTACTCTAGTGTAATCTAATCCCCCTTCTTCCATGGATGCTATATGTATTTGTGTTTAACTGTTTTTGAAGAGGACCATGGCATCAGTAAAATGATGACATGAATTGCAATTGATTTTGATTTAAGGGAGGGAGGGCTTTATGTAACTAGGTTTTTTTGGGATAATGTTTTATAGGAAATAATATATAACATTAGTAAATGTCTTTGCTAAAAGCTAATTATGTCTACTATTGATTGTTAATAGGGAGCACACTGGTAGGGATATATGAACTACCATGATAGAAGTAGCCATCCTTACAGTTACTACCCTAAAAATCTGAGCTTAGCAACCCCTGAGAGGGTCCAATCCCTGAGTGTGAATTGGGAAAGTAGCCCCAGGTAGAATGTTGCTATAGGGATCTGGGAGGAACCTTAGAGGTCATCTTGTCCATCTGTCTCCTTTTACAGGTAGGGAAATTGAAGCGCTGAGAGTTTAAATAATTAAGCTTAAGGTCACACATATTAAGTTGCACAATCAAATTTGAACCCAGACCCTCTCACTGCAACTTGTCCTCTCTGTGATGAACCACAATAACCATAACCTTGATCAGAGAAGTCATGAAATTTTATTAATATTTGAACTTGATTCTGTCAAGTGATAAATAAGGTCTGTCATTCAGTTGATCATACCACAAAAATGCTCACTATCAGGTAGTTCTCATTCAGATTCTTCTAAGTACATGAAGAATCCATGTGTCCTACCTTCAATATAATATAAGGAGAAAATGTTCAGAGGTTTAATGTATCAGTCTTCTACCTAAAAAGCTACACAGATGCTATGAGTCCATCAGCTCCATTTTCTTTTGAGGTATAAAAGTTATAGGGAGAGATAGGCTAGTACAAGAGGACATATAAGCCCTCTATGGATATTCCAACAAGCCTTTTTTGCTAATTGGAAAGAAAGGATTTTATACTTACCTGTCTTCAGCTTTACTTTGTTTCATTGTTGTATCTGTTCACCAAACAAATCTGTTAGGGTTATGCAGAAAGCTTATGATCTTCACTAGGCATAACAGCTTATATTATATTTAATGCTTTGAAGTTTACAGACCACTTTGCATTCACCATATTATGGAAGCTTCAGAACAACCCAGGATTGGAATCTAGGAGGCCTGAGTTCAAGCCCTATTTCAGACACTAGCTGTGTAATCATAAGCAATTCACTTACTCTAAGCCTCTGTTTCCCGCTTTGTAAAATGAGAGGTTTGGATTTGATGGCCCCTAAGGTCCTTTTGTGCTCTAAATCTATGATACTATGATCACATGAATACTGTGAAATGTAGGGAATAACTAGTATTATTATTGATATGCCTATTTTATTGATTAGAAAATTAAATTTGAATGCAGGGATGTCAGGGTTATTTTCAGGATGCAAAATTTCCACTATGGTTGTGATTGTACGTATAACAAGTATTTTTGCTATTAGTCTTACGTGTATCTTCAACCTATTTATGTAGGAAATGGACAAATAATGTTTCTGAAACCTTAGGAATGCCATGCAAGGGTTTTTCTTAAAAATAGTATAGGTCTGATGCCTTGGGGATGCTGGGTGGGAACACTCTCCTTCCCATGAACGAGGCTGACTGAGCTCTTTTAATAAACCCCAAGATAATGGGATTCAGTCATTATTTTGGTTTAAATTCCAGCAAAGATCTCATGTGACAAAATGTATGTATTTCTCAGTCAATTATTTCTTAGAGTCATGGGTTCTGAGCCCCAGTGCTGGTTTTGTTGAATATCAACAGCAAGAAGGACAACAACAGCAAAAATTGAAACTGAATTTGGTGTCATGTCACTTTTCCCCAATACTTTGGTGTCCCCCATCCCCCTTTTCAACTTCACAATAGCTTCATTCTTTTCTACCCCCTTCAGATTGTAGAAACCAAGCACCAACATCAGGAAAATGCCATCTGACACAAGCTTGCAGGCTTTGCCTTTGAAGAAGCCAATTTTCCCTGAGGCTGAAGGAAAAGCACTGGCCAGCATAGAGGTCTGCAACCAGGGGTGCCACTGGCTGATTTAAATAAAGTGAAAGGCAGGTTTGAAGACTTTCCATTTGAATATCATGATTTAAATAGATGGCAAGATTTATTATTTCAGTCAGATAGGGGTAGGGATGAGAGGGTTACAGCTTACCTATAAATGAGAGAAACCACATTTTCTTCAGCCTTCACTGTGGCCTGATAAGCCATATAAAACTTTCGTCAGATCATCCTGATCTTCAAGAACATGAAAGAAATCATGTGTAAAGTATAATAACATAGCTTATTAAAAATCTGCCCTGGGGGGAAAATCAGATAATTCTGGGAAGAATGAGAGAGACCTGAGTTATCCTTTTTGTAAAATCATCTTTAAATTCCCTCCCAGTTCTTAAAAATTTAGCAACACTGACAGAAATCATCATAATGGAACTTTTTAGGGGTCTATGGTACTTACGGACAGGAAAGTGAAGCCTCAAAGGAGATTTTTATCTTTCAAAACCCAGCGTGTTACTCCTACCCGCCCCCCCCCCCACCTCTCCCCCCCAGCTACCTAATGTGAATTTCCATAATGCACAAGGAAGTCTTGTGGTATGTATACTTTTTTTTGTAGTAACATTTTTTATGACACTGAATATGAATGAACTGAATAGGAATATAAAATGAGAAATAAGAGTTTCCACATGAATTTTTTTTTAAATAAAGAAGAGGGAAAATGCATTTAGTTATTTGAAAAAAGTGTTAAGCTTGCCTAGAGAATTTAGGCAACCTAGAATATCTACCTTTTTTTATTTTTCTGAAAACAGCAAACACTGTAGAGAGCTAATTATATCTTAATAGAATGTTAATTGCTTTTACCTTCTCAAAATGTTCTTCTGGGGGGCAATTGAAGATAGCTTATAAAAGTAGGAAATTTGCTTCAGAACATACTTGTACCACCGCTATATCCAACAACTAAATACAGCTAGTTATTGGTTTAGGAATAGTTTTCATGGAAAATTCCTTTTGGGAAATTTACATTTTGGTTTTGTAGCTTATAATTTCTTTGATATAGAGAACTCCAGGTTAGGAACTTCTACCAATGTAAATCAATACCTTTTCTATAAGCAATGGCTTAGAGAGTGACCTGGGATAGTAAGATCAAGTAACTTGCCAAAGTTCACACAGTTAGTGTGTGTATGAGGGAGGATTTCATTCCAGTTATTCCTGACTCCTAGGCTCACCTTCTATTCACACACCACAGTACCATTCATTCATACATACATACACACATGTGTATGTATGTATGCTTGATCATAAAACTCAAATTTAATATATTATTTTCACATAAAAAGGGGACACTGTATGTAAGATTATCTGATAAACCAATGTCCATCTATTCTGATATAAGATATGTTTAAGGTTTTCCTGGAAAATGACAGCAGTAGACCTTTGTCAGAAGTTAATCTGTACTTTAGACTGCTGTGCTCACAATACCCTGCTGGTCCAAGTTATCTAATGTAGTGGAGTAAACTCTATTCATAGGGCTAATATTTTAATTATTTGGTGCATAGTCTCTTGGGTTGATTTATTTCTGTGTACAACCTTTGGATTTGCTGTTTCCATTTAAAAACTGCATTTATTTATTTATTTTTTCATCCTATTGAACACATTTTTACCAACTTTGAAAAAAAGTGCTAATACCATTTTTGACCATTCTGGACAGTTCTCCCCCTCCCCTTTAAAAAGCAATAGAATGAGGGAGGGTTCAAATCATTGACTATTAATTCATGGCAATTATATTATTAAAGTACAAGGTCAAAGTGCAGAGGACCACTGAATACACTATATGTGAAATATTTCATCATATTCCACATTTTGGACTCTGAGAAGCAGTTTGAAAACCCTTTAAAAATGTTTTGCAAACATAAATAATCTTTAAAATATTGTGTTTGAGGAATTCTATCCCTGGGTCTTGATACACTTCAGTGGGAAGATAAATGTCTACCTTCTTTTTTCCCCTTGGTTTCTTGACATGGAATGCAAGGTTGTATCTGTGAATAGGGGCAATATCCTGAGAGCTGTGTTGCGGCAACTTTTAGTTCAGACACTGGTCTCTGGCACTATTTACCATGGCCATATAATTGCAATGATTTGGATTTCTATACTTTTTTCAGTTGGCCTATTGTATCAATAATCGACCACCAATGATTCCTGTGGACTAAAAGGCCTAGATCCAACAAATAGCTGTGCTGTATTTCTGCAGAATTTGATTAGGAGTTTTATTCTCTGCTGAAGTCATGTTGTTTTACTAAACCTTATTATTCGTTAAAGCAAAAAAAAATTTCTGAGTATTTTTCATATATGATATTCCATCCTCAGCTTCCCTTCTACCTTTGCACAGGCTCGCCATCCCTGGACTGAATTTTGTCTGCGTCGGCCTCTTAGAATTCTTTAGTTCCTGTCAAGGCTCAACTCAAAAGCCATGTTCCACATTTTACTTCTCTTCTCAACCGCTGGTGCTTCTCCACCAAAATTACCTTGAATTTATCTTGCATATATTTGTATATATTTATATGTGTGCACATTGTCTCTTCTGGAAAGATTGTGAGTTTTTTGAGGGCAGGTGCTTCTTCACTTTTGTATTCATATCTCTGTGAGCCTAGCATAGCAGAGACACTTAATGGTTTATTGTTTGACTGATTCAAATCCCCAAGTGGTTTAATTTCTAAGTTCCCAATTTCACTAAGATAAAAAAAGGTTGAGTATTTGCTAAAAAAGGAAAGCATTTATAGTTGAATCTTTCATGGTATAGCCAGCAAGGCACTTGTAAACATTGGCACCTTGTTCTTACGTAGCAGCATTTTATATAGGGAGGTAGCATGCTACAGCAGATCTGCTTCTGACTTTGGAATCAGAGAATCTTGGTTCCAATCCCAGCTCTGTTCTTTACTCTAGGTGACCTTGGGCTCACAACCCTTCTAGACTTCAGGCCCATTTTCCTGAGATTAGGGAGACCCAGGTGAACAGCCTTTTGTAATCAATACAAAAGAGTAACAGCTTTATAGGAACCTCTAGGAAAAGAATAGTTTACAGTTATAGTTAGAAATGTCCTTTTCTTTCTGCCCCCAAAGGTTATCTTTCTAATGTGAGGATGGCGATAATTCAGTAAATGGCTATACTGCATTGTTTTGGTATTTTGGCTATTACTCTTCAGAGCTGTTTAGACATAATCATCATTAAGAACACTAGCAAAACAGTCATTCAGACTGGGTTTGCTATTATCACTATATATTTTTTCTTCTTCTCATGGTAGATCCATAATAAAACCCAAACCTTCTTGTCTTTTTAATTTGAAGTTTATCTCCCCAGAGAGAAATGTGCTCATACATGCATGTATATTAAAATACGTTGTGTGGGGAGTCGAATATTAAGCATGAGGTTAATAATGAACAATTATTAAATAATAATTTGGGGAAAAGTAAAAGTGTTCCAATACTATTGTTGATATGACTAACTTTCTAATGGTGGATAATTGGTTCCTTCTGTTGCTTTGTTATTTGTGAGTAGAGAGTCCAGGAATCATTGTGAATATAGGGAAAATAGTTTGGAGGCAAGTAGATACCCACCTTAGAACTAAGGCACCATGTTCTTCAGAAAGAGTTCCCAAAGCAGTCTCTATTCAAAGGTCAATTGATGGTTTAAAGCAGTTAAGTCTGCAATGCCTAGGATGCCCTACAGAAAAGGGAGAAAGACTGCCTGATTGAGATATGCTGAAACCTCAAAGTGTTTGAATTGGAATCCACAACAACAACAGACAGTAAAAGGAAAATGCTTGTACCCTTTTATTGGCACAGTAATATTTCAAAGGCTGGTATGGCTGGGAAGTTCCAAGTAGCAAATGATTGTTCTCTTAATGCCACTGCTCAAAATTTCACAACAGCCAACCAGAAAACTTCATTAAGTCAAGGCCATTGTAATACATGAGCTCTGGTGATATACAGTAAGTCAATCATGCAGCATACCTCTTTAAGGACATATTCATCTTATGATGCCTATACTTTCAGGAAGCCTTATTGCTCAAAAGAGAAAAATCTTGGCAGTCCTTTCTGCACCTGTTAGTGGTGCACCTGTGTACTGACATCTGACCTTTTACATAACCAGCTGTGAAAATGAAGCTATACACATTTACTGAGTACCTCATTATTTCCTGTAACCTATGCTGTCAACTTGAGATGAAGTTTAATTAAAGAAATTCACAATCCACTTATTCCAAAGCACATCGAATAGAAAAGAAAAAATTTCTCCTAACTAGTGAATGGAATAGAAAGCATTGGGCACTATCCACAAAAGCCAATTTTGCAAGTGTCACCGAATTTAAGGTTGATAACAATGAAGCTAAAACAACAACATAGTGTTGAGATTCTTAGTTACTTCAGGCAAAAACTCTATGGAGCAAAAAGAATCCAAATGGATTTGGTGTTTTTACCTGTATTTTGAAGAAAGAACAGCACCACCAATTGCATAAATTTATAAAATCCAGTAATAAACATGTAAATAATAATGTTCAGGTTTGGAATTCCAATAAAACACAGACATCTACAAAGAAATATAATATATGTACTATATATGCATAATATTAAAACCATTCAAGATACAATAAACAGAGTATTGAACTTTATAAAACAACTGTACAGTGTGCACACCAATCCCACCTGTCATGTGACCACCACCATTCTACCATTCTGCTTTCTTCTCCACTAGCTGACTTATGTCTTTCCCCACTTCCCACTCTTGTTTGCAGAACATTGGCTTCTAAGGAGAGTGTTTTATAGTTCCTAGGGCCTCCAAAGCACAAAATTAGAATGATCAGTGCTAATCACCACACCCACACAAAAAATAAAAAAGAAAGACCAAACATACACACATACATATTGAATCTAGTACATTGAACTCCAGTTTCCTGTGCTTTTTGAGGGTAAATGCCTGGAGAGAGAATCTAGAACATTTTTTTTGGGGGGGGGGGTAGGGTGGGCAGCAAGATGTAGCTTGTTACTACAGTTTTCAGTCACTAGGTGGTTTTGATATTTAGAGTCTGCAAACCAGTCCCCATCAAATCGTAGTGTCCCATAACTCTGAAGGTAATCTATTGCGAGAGGTCTCCTCTGCTTTCTTCAATAGAGCCGGCTTTTTACAAGGGGGTGGAGGAGGTCCACTGACCCGAGGTTCTGGATGGTGCTGATTTTGTTGCCAATCTCTTTCCTCACAAAGTTTCCGCCTCCAGTCTAGGAGTTCCTGAAGGGCCAAGCTCTCATTCTCTGAAAGCCTTAGCTGATGGATTACCTGGAGGGGTTAGTGGAGTAGGGATAGGAAAAAAAAACAACACCAGAAACATGAAGGGCCATGAAGTTTGATAATACCATGATATCACAACTTCTTACTTTATGATTTATAGCTGAAATGTAAGACACTGACTACTAGTTGACAAAAATATTATGGAAATGAATGAAAAATTTGTCTTCCATGGGTAGTTGAACATGAACTTTGAAAATAAATGCAAAAATTATGATCAAAAGAGTTATTTTCATACTTTGTTACTGAATTATCATTAACTAATTGACCTAGTTGCAGTGGAAAGAGCTGCCTCCTCCCCACCAAAACAAATTTGGCAAATGAAAGGCAACTTTAACAATGGTCTCCCCTTTGCTTCACTAGGTTTTCTCTCTGTAGTGAACTACATTATGGCAAACTCATTGACCAATGTCACAGGACATCAGCAGTGGGGTCTGGGGCCAAGTTATCATACAGAAGGTGTTGGCATCATTCAGCCCCATGGGACTTCCTAGTGCTGCCTGAACCAGATTAAAGTGTAATTGGGAAATATTTAATGAAATAAATAAAAAATACAATAAGACATTGATAATACCACATTTTAAAACTGTCATTATTCTACTCTAAGAAACTTTGCATATGGAAAAGTGACTACTGTCTCTATTTGAGTTTGATACCACAGGTTTATGGATAGAGGACTTGACTTGAAATAAGGCTAGTTCTGAGTACAAACCCTCCTTCCTACACATATTAGCATTGTTATCATAGCCAAGTACTTTAATTTCTTTTTTTTTTTTTTTTGCTTTTTGGAGGGCAATTGGGGTGAAGTGACTTGCCCAAAGTCACATGGCTAGTTTTCTCTGTGTGTGTGTGTTGTTTCTCAGGTCGGATTTGAACTCAGGTCTTCCTGACTCCAGGGCCAGTGCTCTATTCACTGTGCCACATAGCCACCCCAAGTACTTTAATACCTTAATATCCCAGATAATACTACAGTAAGTTAGAGAGGAGTTGCAGATCTGCATAGGTAGATGGAGTTTTCATACTAAGAATTCCCAATAGGGTCACAGGTGTGGAATTATCCTGTATACCCCCCAAAACACTCATATAAACATAGGTTATTAATATATGTATGTATAACCAACATATCACTTTAATAGATTACCTTAAAAACTTAATGATTTATATAAGTGCTATACAGAATTATCTCTTGATACTATGTACAATGAAAACCCCAGAGAATCCTGAAATCTTATTTCGATGAACCCTTTAAATTATTTTTAAATTAAAAAAACAAACATTATCTATCTATTTTTTAAACTTCTTCAATTTCTAACCCTTTAACTGGAACAAGTTACCAAACAAGCTTGACTGATTTTTTCATTCTTGCATTTTCCCTGCCTATTCCCACTTTTTAAGATTTATGGCCATGCAACTATCATAATAATTCATTTTAAAATGATGTTTCAGGGGCGGCTAGGTGGCGCAGTGAGTTGAGCGTCGGCTCTGGAGTCAGAAGAACCTGAGTTCAGATCCCACCTGAGTTCGGATCTGACCTCAGACACTTAACACACACACAAACAAAACCTAACCGTGTGACCTTGGGCAAGTTACTTAACCCCAGTTGCCCTCCAAAAAGCAAAATAAAATAAAATAAAATGAGGTTTCAAGGTTTACAAGATTGTTTCTTCAAAACAACTCTGTAAGGTAAATAGGAAAAGGGACTAATGAAGGTGTAAACACACATACACACAGTTGAAGAGAGGAAGAGACAAAGGGAGGGTCTCTAAATGGAAATTTGAAAAATCAGCTTCCTGAATGGTTAAGACTGGATTGATTTTTACAGAAAAGAATCAACAAAATTGTCACATAAACACCTGACATTTAGGGATACCAGTTTGCTATATGGATTTAGGCCCAAATGGAAGGATGGAAACATGATGCAGAGAGAGGCTGTGATTCCACTTGAGATCAGGATCCTTTCCTGGCAGTATTGAGGTTCATAGGATTATAGATCTATAGCTAAAAGAGTTTTTGGACCTTGATGACACTTACCCACACAAGAATTGTTATCTATAATTATCAAGGAGGTCATCTAGTCTAACTTACTAGTTTTTCAGATGAGGAAGCTGAGGAGATTCATTCCTTCAGAGTTAGACTGGAGCAAATGGAAGCTAATGACTTTATGAGAAATCAAGATGCTGTTAAGCAGATCCAAACAAACGAAAGATTAGAAGGCAATGGGAAATATCTCATGGGAAAAACCACTGACCTGGAAAATAGATCCAGGAGAGACAATTTAAAAATTATTGGACTACCTGAAAGCTATGATCAAAGAAAGAACCTAGAAATCACCCTTCAAGAAATTCTCAAGGAAAATTGCCCTGATGTTTTAGATCCAGAGGGCAAAATAGAGGTTGAAAGAATCCACCGATCACCTCCTGAAAAAGATCCCAAAAAGAAAACTCCCAGGAATAGTATAGTCAGGTTCCAGAATCCCCAGATCAAGGAGAAAATACTCCAAGCAGCCAGGAAGAAACAATTTCAATATTGTGGAAACACAATCAGAATATCCCAGGACCTGGCAGCTTCTACACTGAGGGATTGAAGGGCATGGAATATGATATTCCAGAGGGCAAAAGAGCTGGGAATGAACCCAAGGGTCACCTACCCAGCGAAACTGAGTATTTTGTTTCAGGGGAAAATATGGTCATTCAGTGGAATAGAGGACTTTCAAGCATTCTTGAGGAAAAAACGAGAATTGAATAGAAAATTTGACATCCAGACACAGGAAGCAAGAGATGCCTGAGAAGGTAATCAGGGAAAAGAAATCAAAAGGAACTTATCAAAGTTGAACTATTTACATTCCTATATGGAAAAACAATAACTGTGACTGATGAAATCTTTCTCACTATGAAAATAATGGAAGAAGGGGGTATGCTCATATGAATACATATGTGAATGTGTGTGTATATGTTTACAGTTATATATGGATTGAGGGCATAGGTTGAATTTGTTGGGAAGGGAGAATGCTCAAGGGATGAATTTATGAGGTGAGAGAGGAAAGTGGCAAGAGGAGATGGGGAGAGACAGGGTAGGGTAAACTATCTCATGTAGAAGAAGCAAGGGGAAGTGGTTGCAAGGGAGGGGAAGAAGAGGAAGGCAAAAAGGCAAAACCACATTCTCATTGAATTTGGTTCAGGGAGAGAATGACATACATATTAAATGGGATATCTCAACCTGCAGCAGAATAGGGGGAAGGGGGATGAGAGGAGGGATGATGGATGGGAGGGCATCCTTGGGGGGAGGGGAGGTTGGAAGTACCCACTATAGAAGAGGGACAGGATCATGTAGGGAATGGACCAGGTGGAGGGTGGGATGAGTGGGAGGGAATTATAAGCATCCTTGTACAATATATCTACTATGATAATGTTTTGCATAGCTAGACACGTACAACATATACTGAATTACTTATCTTCCCAGAGGGAATGGGTGACAAGGGAGGAAGGAAATGGATCTGAAATTCGAGGTCTTAACATTAAATGTTTCAAATATATATAAATACTATTATTAATACTCTTTTGCTTGTAATTGGGAGATAAGATATGCAGGCATTGGGACACAAAGATTCACCTTCCTCTAATGGAAAAGTCGAAGGGTGTATGGGAGAAGGTATGGGAGAGAGCAGATTGGAGGAAGCGATATCTTGAAGGACTGCTATTCTGGGAGGGTGGGTAGGGGAAAAACGGGGCGGGGGGGATGATTGTAACTCAAAATCTGGTGGAAATGAATGATGTAAAACAGAAGTTAATAAAGCATTTGTTTAATTAAAAAAAAAGAAGTACATCTTTAGGGGGCGGCTAGGTGGTGCAGTGAATAGAGCGCTGGCCCTGGAGTCAGAAGGACCTGAGTTCGGATCTGGACTCAGACACTTAATGCACACACAAACAAAAAACCTAGCCGTGTGACCTTGGGCAAGTTACTTAACCCCAATTGCCCTCAAAAAAAAAAAAAAGAAATACATCTTTAATCACTATTATTCGTATTTCTGCATTTTTGCAATTTGATTTACCTCAATTCAGTATAACAAACAACTACTAAGTGTCTATTGTATCCAATTATGACACCATACAGGGCTTAAATGAACATGAGTTAATGTAGGTTGTCTCAGCAATATTGTATGTGGTTGACTAGGAATATTTGACCAGTCAGGAAAGAGTATACAGTGTGCTTTTCCTTTTTAGTCCTTAACTTTTTTGGTGACGCTTTCAGAATCAACAGAAACTTTTAATAGGTGTTGTTCTTTGATAACAGCTTCATAATAGGAAATTGACTTATGGTTAGTCTTTCCATGTGGAGCTCTGGGAATCTGCTGACAGTGATTTTTACCAACTGCTGATCCAGAGTTAAACTCGTGCAAAGGGAATTAGACACAAAATTTTACAAATCACCCCTGCCCCGAGTCATTTCTTCTAATTTCCAAGTGAAATAAAAGTACCCCTTACCAGCTTCTTGGTATTTTCTAATAAAAATATTTGAAGACCCAGTTACATTTTAAGAATTGAAACTGATACACACAGACCTTTAGAAAGCATTTACTTAATGAGGATATTGACTCAATAAAGTACTGAGTAGGGAACATTGTTGTCTTCTAGTCGACAAGCTAGAGCTTTCTATGTTGATAAGCAAAATTTTGACTGATGTTTGCAATTATCAACTAATACTCAGAATAACTTCTTACATGGAAAGGCTCTTGTAGACGTTCTCAATTATGAATATTTATGGCTATCGAGTAAAGACCAGATTGTTACACAACTACCTTTGCTAGTTGGGCATACCTGGAATGCGAAATTGTTAAAGGATTTAGATCTTTTCATTTTTTTTTCAGTTCTCAGTTAATAAACACTTATTAAGCATCTATTATGTAGCAGTCACTGAGTTAGGCAGTGGAGATGCAAAGGAAGGCAAGGCAGTTCCTGCCTTCAAGGAGGGTATGATTTAATGTGGAAGACAATATGCATCCAAGTATGTTCAAGGAAGCTACATTTAAGAGGAAATAATCAATAAATGGCAGTCCCTTTATAAGAAAGACTTCCTGTAAAAAGGTGATATTATAGATGAGATTTGAAGGAAACCAGAAATTTCACAGCACAGCCTCCCTCTCTCCCTTCCTTCTTTCTCCCTCCTCCATTCATTTATTTATTTTTTTTTGCATGAGGAGGTATATTGTACAATCTCAGATTTTTCAAAGAAATAGAGTTCAGAGATTTTGGTTTCATAATCAGGTATGTGATACTGTAAGCAGAAAGAATTTGGCTCCAGAGATGGGGACAGTATGCCCTAAAAGGCTGTCTGAATAATGATATATAATCTGCTGTATTTAGAGCTGTCAGTTATTGTAATGATGCCTGTCATAGATAATAGGTATGAGATTTATTACCTTCCAATATAAAACACAACACCAACTCCTGTTTTTTTAAATAGTAATCAGATGATATACAGAGAATGATAACCATCTATAAGAATTACTATTTACAGCTGATAAACATCTGAATAACTATTACATTCCTTTTCCGTAAGACTTTGCATACATATATATGTAGTGTGTATGAGTGTACATAGAGAAGAATCATATTCCAGACCCCATGAAAAATGGAATATCATTTACTGTTAAGGGGAATTTATTTTAAGATATAAGTGACCATTAAGTAAAATTTCAAATTCAAATTCTGTTCCATGGAATAGGATTAAGGTTTAAGAGAGGGAGACTATGTAGTCAGTAAATAAGGTTAAAGATCCAGGATTACTAGAGTTTAACATAAGGACAGCATTGGAAAAACTGAAAGTCAGTTATTTTTAATATGTGTGTAAATTTAGTTATTACAACAAAAGCAAGTCAGGTAATAATAAATTGATAAATGTACTAAATTAAAAATAAAGATGTTTAAATTTAAATAAAATAAATTTAAAATAAATAAAATGAATTTACAAAAACAAATAAATAATAAATTAATGTTTATATGGCCAAGCTAGATGTTGGTAAGTTTATTTCTAAAGTTTAACCACTATATTTTGCTATAGAAAAAGAGAGTAAAAAAGAGAAATGAGAGAAGGAAACATAGGGAGGGAGGGATTGTAACTGAGAGCAAGAAGAGAGATTATCATATGCTCTCATTTTTGTACCTTAAATTGAGAATGCATCATGTGAAAGTCTCTTCACTTCTAAAACCTCAGTTTCCTTCTCTGTAAAATGTGAGGAATGCAGTAGACAATGTTTTTACTAAGCTACCTCCAAGCCCTGACACTATATCCTCTTGGTACTTTAGAGTCATACAGATTTGATCTGAGATCTGTCCTTGAAGATGTCTTTTGCATCATTTCCTTTCACATAAGTAAAACTTGTTTGAAAACAATTTGGGGAATGTTTGGAAAAACCTTAGGCTGTCTATCTCCCTGGGTAGAACAGTTTTTGGGGCAAAAACTATGTTGATTCTACTTGAACTAATTCTAAGTATGAGGGCCACAAAGAAAGGAGAAAGTTCAGTCCCTCACCAGTGAGTACTGCTTTCAGGTGGGTTTCTACAAATAATAGTTAGTTAAAGATTTTTTTTAATTAATTGAATTGATTTGTTTATTTACTTTTAACTTACAACATTCAGTTCCACAGTCCCTTGAGTTTCAAATTTTCTCCCTCTCCCTCTCCTCCCCCCCCATCATGGCAGCATGCACTCGAATATAGGATCTACAGATATCTTCACATTAATCATTAGTTCAGGTTGGAGAGAAGGATTATAACTGATTGAATGATCAGTGGGAAAGAGGAAACAAAACAAAACAAGAAAAAGAAACACAGCAAGTAGTTTGTTTCAATCTGCATTCAGACTCTGCATTGCTTTCTCTGGATATGGATATCTCTTTAGATCATGAATCATTTGGAGTTGTCTTATACCCTTACATTCCTGAGAGGAGCCCAGTCTATTGAGGTTAATTGTCACACATACGTTGTGTCTGTGACTGTACAGATTTCTCCTGGTTATGCTTTTCTTGCTCAGCATCAGTTTATATTAAGTCTCTCCAGGTTATTATGAAGTCCATCTGCCCCTCATTTCTTATAGCACAGTAGTATTCTGTTACATTCATGTACCACAACTTGTTCAGCCATTCCCCAATTGATGAGCATCCCCTTGATTTTTAATTATTTGCCACCACAAAAAGAGCTTCTATAAATATTTTTGTACATATGGGTCCTCCTCCCACTTCTCTGATCTCTTAGGGATACAACTCTAGAAGTGGTATTGCTGAATCAAAGGGTATGCACTTATTTATAGCCCTTTGGGCATAGTTCCAGATTGCTCTCCAGAATGGCTGGAGTAGTTCACAACTCCACCAACAAAGCATTACTGTTCTAATTTTTCCACATCCTCTCCAGCATTTATCATTTTCCTGTTTTGTCATCTTAGCTAATCTGGCCAGTGAGATGTGGGACCTCAGAGATGTTTTGCTTTGCATTTCTCTAATCAATAGTGGTTTAGAACATTTTTTCGTATGCTTATATATATATAAATTTTATCTTCTGAGAACTGCCTGTTCACATCCTCTGACCATTTATCAATTGGGGAGTGGTTGTATTCTTATAGATTCAACTCAATTCTTTGTATATTTTAGAAATGAGGCCTTCATCAGAGACACTGGTTGTAAAAATTCTTTCCCAATTTTCCACTTTCCTCTTAATCTTGGTAACATTGGCTTTATTTATACAGAAGCTTTTCAATTTAATGTAATCAAAATTATCCATTTTGTATTTATAATGCCCTCTAACTCTTGTTTCATCATGAAGTCTTCTCCTCTCCATAGATCTGGCAGGTAAACTCTTGCTCTCCCAGATTGCTTTTGCTTTGTCTGAGATAAGGATTGCTACCCCTGCTTTTTTTTTACTTTAGCTGAGGCATGATATATTTTACTCCAGCCTTTTACCTTTACCCTGTGTGTATCCCTCTGTTTTAGATGTGTTTCTTGTTTCTATATTTCAGGATTATGGTTTTTCTTCCATTCTGCTATCCACCTTATGGGAGAGTTCATCCCATTCACATTCACAGTTATGATTACTATCTGTATCTTTCCTTCCATCCTATTTCCTCCCCTGTTTATGCTTTTGTTTTCCCCCTTCTCCCTTTCCCTCCTTAAGAGTTTTCCTTTTGACCACCGACTTCCTCCGTATTCCTTCCTTATCAGCCCCCTTCTCTCTCCCTACCCTTTTCCCTTACTACTTCTCCCCTCCCTTCCCACCACCCCACCCTTTCATAGTCCTTTCCCCTTCTACTGCCTGTAGGGTATGATCGATTTTTATACATAATGTAGGATGTTATTTCTTCCTCCAGCCAATATTGAGAAAAATAGATCCTATGCAATGATCCTCTCCCTTGCCTTTTCCCCTCTATTATAAGTTTTATGTCTCAACAGAGTCCTATACTTAACTGATTGTTATTCCCTCCTTGCACCAGAAACAATGAGGGAAAAGCTCATGTAATGCTCATCTCCCTCCCTTCTTTCCCTCTACTATAATGTTTTTATGCCTCTTTGTGTGGCATAATTTACCCTTTTCTGCTTCATTCTTTCCTCTTCTTCTATTGCAGTCCTTTGCAGATCTTAATAAGGTTTTTTTTAATCATTATTTTGTGTAATTTATACCCACATCTTCTATCTATATCCCTTTTAGATGTTGCCATAGGTATAGAATTCATGATATTAACAGGTATCCCATATAGGGATATAAATAGTTTATTCTTATTAAATAACAAGTTATGTGTGTATGTTTGTGTGTGTGTGTGTGTGTGTGTGTGTGTTTTCCCTATTTATCTTTCTATGTCTCCCTTGAGTCTTGTAATTGGAGGTTGAATTTTCCATTGAGCTCTGGCTTTTTCATCAGGAAGGTCTGGAAGTCTGTTATATCATTGAATGACCATCTCCTTGCCTGGAAGATTATGCTTAGTTTCACTGGATAGGTGATCTTTGTTGTAACCCAAGCTCTCGTGCCTTGCAAAAAATCACATTCCAGTCCCTCCTATCCATTTTTTTTTTTGGAAGGGGGAAGTAGGGCAATTGGGGTTAAGTGACTTGCCCAAGGTCACATGGCTAATTTTGTGTTAAGTGTCTAAGGCCAGCTTTGAATTCAGGTCCTCCTGACTCCAGGGCTGGTGCTCTATTCATTGTGCCACCTAGCTGTACCCCCTCTGATCTTTCAATGTAGAAGTTGTCAGATCCTGTGCAATCCTCACTGTGGTTCTTCGATATCTGAATTGTTTTTTTCTGGTTGCTTGTAGTATTTTCTCCTTTACCTGATAGTTCTGGAATTTGGCCACATTTCACAGACTTTTCAATTTGGGACCTCTTTCAGGAGGTGTCTGGTGGATTCTTTTGATTTCTATTTTACCCTCTGGTTGTAGGATCTCAGGGCAGTATTCCTTTATGAGCTTTTGGAGGATGTTGTCCAGGCTAATTTTTTCATCATGATTTTCTGATAGATCAATAATTCTCAGATTCTCTTTTCTGAATCTATTTTCCAGGTCAGTTATTTTTCCATTGAGATATTTTGCCTCTTTTTCTAATTTTCATTCTTGATCTTTTGTTTGAATGATTCTTGGTGCCTCATGGAGTCATTAGTTTCAATTTGGTTGATTCTAATTTTTAGCGAATTATTTTTCTGGATTAGTTTTTGAAGCTCCTTTTCCATATGTTAAGATTTCATTTTTAGTTCACACATTTTTCTTTTTAAGGAGCTGTTTTCTTCATTGTAATGTTTTTCTCATTTCACAGTTTTGATTTCAAAATATTTATTTATTTTATCTTCTACCTCTCTAATTTGGTTTTCAAAGTTCTTTTTGACCTCATCTAAGAATGCTTTCTGTGTTTGAGACCAGTTCATATTCTCTGTTGAGGCTTCAGCTGTTCGTGTGGAGTCAATTCAGTCTCCTTCTGAATTTAGTTCCTCCCTCTCATGATAATAGGATTCTAGAGTCTTTGTCTTTGCAGTATGTTTTTTACCCATTTTGAGGCAGGGCCTTCGCCACACCCTTCCTCTATGGTTCCCAAGCCTTTACTGTTTAGAATTTTGCTCTGGGCAATAATTACTGTATTTTCAGGGTGGGTGGGTGGGGTTCACTCTGCCATCCTCATCCCTGGAAGTTCAGATAGGGGCTTTTTAAATTTCCAGGCTATCAGTTGATAGTCTCAAGAGTAGCTGCTGTCCCTGCCACTCATCTATTACCCAGCTCCATCAGATCCCAGCCCTTCAGTGATAGGCCTGGGAATGGCTCTTGAGATTGGTGGATCAACTTGCCGCCACGTTGACCTCTGTGAGGTGTCATCTGGGCCTCTCAATTAAAGTTTTATTATGAGCAGTGAGTAATCACTCCAGCTCAGGAGGTCTTAAACTTTTTCTTTTTTAGTCATTTACCCATTAGTCTAGTGAAGTCTGTATATATCTTTTCAAAATAATGTTTTTAAATAAAAAATGCAGAAATAGGATAATAAAGGAAACCAATTATTTTTTTAAATAGTTATCAAAATATTAAAAAACAAAAATAAGTTCATGTTAAGAAATCTGTTCTCTGGCCCTTTTCTATAAAGGAGAAAAGAAAACTCTGGAGAAAGAAAACTCACAAAGTAGCTCTTAGAGTGAGGAAGAAAATTTCTTAACTTCACCCACCTTCCCAGTAAGTCTGCTCTGCTCCAAATGGTGATGAGAATTCTTATGTGAACCAGTGTCCTCAAGGCAAAACCGAGAAGTATGGTCTAAAGAGGATCTCAAAGCACAGACATCCCCAGAAAAAGAAGCTAAATCCATACCTCTGGATGAAACAGAAGACTACTTCTGATTTAAAAAAAAAAAGGAATGCATTCTGCATAACTCTTTTTAAGCCACTAGAAATTTTGTTCCATTTTGAATTTAACTTTTACTGGATAGACCCTAAAGCCATGTCAATAAGCATTATTTACAGTTAATGGTTCATAGTTGGGTCAGATATAATCCAGACAAGCAGATGTAGTTTATCATTATATTCTGTCATGTACCCCGGTTTTTATAAGAAGCCCAAAGTGGTGACTACAGGCTTATAGTTAGTTTAAGCAGTGAACAATGGTGAGAAACCTGTTAGACCAAGGGATGAACTTTCATAGTGAATTAGTTTGGAGATAAGGCTGGGGACTTCAGCTCATAAACTAGGCAAAATAATGGTTTCTAAAATGATTTCACAAGAGATGATGGACGTGCATCATATGGAGAAAGCTTAGGGTCGGGAAGAGAGGAGGAATCTCAACCAAGAACTGTGAAGCACTTTAAACAAAATCATTTCTTAAAAAAAAGAAGAAAAAAAGATTCTATGATTCTTCTAATATATAACATGTGTATAACTGGTTACTGTTCTGTGGTCTTTAAAGTTGACACTTCCTTCATTCGTTTAGGCAATTTTGTCTCCAAATAGCCTTGAATGCACCTCAGTCTTGGGGGTTATTTATTTATTTATTTTTTGTTTAATACCTAGAAGGCACAGAGGCAGAGTCTGTAGGGAGATGAGTATAATTCAACTGCTCAAAGAAATTGACAAATGTGTACTATTTATAGAAGAGAGAAACTAAAGCAGTTTTATTACATTGTTACCCCTTGTGCGTGCTCTACTTAACGTTGTTGTCAGCATTTCCAATATACATCCTCATATCAGTTTATAGCAGATATAAAAACTTGGTCTAGGTTACATCTGGGGCACAACACCCTCCTTTATGTTTTAAGAAAGGACCATATAAAAACAAATGGCCAAGCCATTTAAATTCAGCTAGTATTTGGCCAGGGAGACTAGATTAATAACCATGGAAATGTGTGAAACAAATATAAATGGCTATATACCAAACATATGCATGGGCACATCTTCCCAAATAAATGCTTTTTCCTCTAAGCAGGTATTTGACTGGAAAATATCCTGTGTTAAGTTGTTAGAACATCAGATAACAGGAAAATATAATCCTTAGCAAATGATAATACTACTTGAGACCCTCATGATTATTGACACAGTAGCTCAATATTAGGGATAAAGGAACAATAATTCTCCAATTGGTGTAGCAAATCTGATTTTATTACTGGAACCCCTGTACTCTCTTGCTAGCTAGTCCCTTGTTCCCCATCTGGATTATAGCGCATCTCATGCTGTCACATGAATTCAATAAGCACACAATATCAATTAACTATGAAAATAAATAGCCAAAATTGATTGGATGATGCTGTGTGTTCCAGGTAAGATAGGCTCCTTGCTTAAATTAGGCACTATTTTTAAGGAAGAAAATCACCAAAATGTCCTCATATTATGCAGAAAAACAGGATACTAAACAATTTAATGAGGTTCATTGCTAATGCATTTTTTCTCATTTAAAGGCTCTTTCTGTGTGTCACTGATTTAGCATACTCCAACAATATGTGCCCTATAAGAGTGCTTAATGTGTTTTTCCCCCCAATAAACTATAAATTATTTTCCAAAGTTGTGGACTTATACTTCTATGAATTATGTCTAAAAGTTTAGTACCATTTTTTTCTTTTTCTTCTTTCATCATTCCTTCTTAGGATGAATATATTCTTTGTTAAATTATTCATATGTAAAATCATGTTGTTGGTCATTTGTCATTGTATTGATTTTTCTATTGACTACTCACCCAAAGGTGAAAAGAGGCATTTAATGACATTTATGGAAATTAAAAGAAGCAAGTGCTTCTGACAGATTGAATGATAACATCCCTATATTCTTGAATGCAAATATAATTAGATATGTTATTAAGGAAATGTTGATTTAAAAACATACCAAATGAAGCCTGACACCTGAAGAGAGTTTTTACTCTCAAGAAAAAAAGAAACCCATACAATTTTACAATTATGGGGTACAATGTAAATGAAGCATAGTACTAGTAGAGATGGTGTTGAGTATTAGAAAGATTGTTGAATTTGGAGCCAGTAGTGTTCCAGTTAAAATTCTAGCTCTACAATTTCAGCTAGCTATGTGACTTTGGACAAGTCACTGAAGCTCTGTAGGCCCTGATTTTTTTCATTTGTAAAATGAGAATGAATTAGATATCTAAAGATCTTCAAGTTCTAAAACCTATGGTTGTATAGACCTTTGATTTTTCTAGTCTTTCATAGGGCTCTATACATTGAAAATGAGTTGGGAAATTGAGGAAATTGCCAAAATAATTAAGGGTAAATAAAAACTTCTGTTTTAGATTTATGCCATAGAAGTACCATAAACAGCAATCTAGTTAAATTTAGAATTAGTTGAAGTTGAGTTGTTTCTTGACCTCTAAGAGTTAAAAAAATAAAATTCACATTGAAAGGTATGCTTAAACTGAGCTCACAGTGGTTTTGGGGGTTCCATTTAAGCATTCAATATAATTCAAAATCAACATGTTCATTTGGATTTGATTGGGCAATTTCCGTTGGGCACTCCACATCCCAGTTGGGAGAAGAGAGATGTGATGGGATAAATAAAGTCACATGCTTCTCAACTCTAAATGGAAATCCTACAACACAAATGTGCAACTTAGAACCAAACCACCCTGTACAGTTTTCTTTTGACTCTGGGGACTGGGATTTTTGTGAAGGCTTTTCCTACTTAATAAAAACCTATTCAAGTCTTGACTAATAAAACAATAGCATGTTAGAGCCAGAGAGAATAATATATAATATCTCATCCAAAGCCTTCGTTTAATGGACCCGGTAAGTGAAGTCTCAGAGATGAAGCATCTTGCCCAAAGTCACATGGTTAACAAGAGATACATTAAGAAGTACAACTTTAGATCCTGGACATCTTGCCTAACGGCTTTTGTACTACAATCTGCACTTTCACTATCCAAGAATAATTGGAGGGGGATACTCAGTGTGGGAACCACTCCTCCTAATTTAGAGAACAATGAAACTTGCTAGTTAAGTATTAGGGAGTATCTTAGGTATATAAAAGTTACATAATTCTTTTCTATACTTTTGCTATTGGTTTCACACTGAGGTCTTCCTTTCCTTAAGTCCATCCCTCTGAGCACTAAAGCACACTGCCACCATTGCAACTTGTGTGGGTCTATGGTGGGTGGTGGGAAGCGGGGGAAACAGGATCATAGATCTAGAGCAAAAGACTCTTCACAGGTCATGGCCATGCCTTCAGAGGCAGACAGACCTAATTTAATGGCACTTAAACATGAGAGCAGAAAGAAAAAAAATTACACACAAGAAAACCAGCTGATAGTAGAGATTTAAGACACAAACTAGTTATGTACTGTGGTTCATAAAAAATTGCACCCAGTTGTCTACATTGACAGCCTTGTGCAAGAAAATTGATATTAATAATTATGACCTTGAGGCACTGCAAGATCATGAATTATCAAAGGAAGATTTAATTATGTTTCCTATTCTCTACTTACCAAAGCAGCAAATTTAACTAATGCATTTTAGACAGTTCCACCAAGAATTGAAGCAAAAAGGGCCTTATGTTTATTTAGTTAAGTCAGAAGCTCCAGTTAATTGGAACATCATTCCCTGACCCCTTAGCCTTCAGCCAAGCATTCTGGTTAAATGAGGATTTGCTATTAACTATTCTCTATATAACTATATATGTATATAGAGAAATAGATAGCAAAGGAAAATTCTTTTCATAAGTTTCTGGTAATTGGGGTGGGGGGAGATTTTGTAGCAAGGGTAGCTCAATCAGTATGAAAGAAAAATGTACAAAGTGAAATAAATAAATAAATCAGATTGCCAGTCTAGTCTTTCCTTGCTTTCTATCTCTAGCTCTGGGAATAGTAATCAAATCAATATTACCATTCTGGGAAGGATGTGTCAATCAATTGCCCTATGACTCCAATCACCATTCCCTATCCCTCTCCCTCCTGTTTTTAGCAGCAGATTGCATCTTCAATCATTCCCAGACCCCAAACCTTGAACATCTCCATATCAACTGGTTCTTTCCTTACTGCTTTCAAGTATGCCTGAATCTCCTGTTCAAAAACCAACAAACAAAAAATATCCCTTTGACTAGATCTCATCATCTCTGCGGATTATTATGGTATTTACCTCCTTATTTTCTCAGCCAAAGTTGTGTACAAAAATATGTTTTTCCTTATATTTGGTGTCACCTGGAAACTAAAGGGGTACCCATGATTCAGAATTATGGCATATTAATATAATGAAATATTGTTGTGCCCTGAGAAACTATCAAAGGGATGGCTTTTCAGAAACTTATAAGGACTTATAAGATTTGTAAGACTGATTTAGAGTGAAATGAACAGAATCAGGAAATCATGAAAATAAATTATGTAACAACAAAATTGTAAAAGACAGCTTTGAAAGGCTTAAGAATTCTGGTCAATGCAGTGACCAACCATAATTCTGGAGGACTGATGATGAAACCTGTTTCCCTGACTGAGAGGTAATAGAGTAAGTATGGACAGTAAAACATACTTCTTTTGGACATGGCCAATACAGGAATTGTTTTGCTTGTTTATTCATGTTTGTTACAAAGGCTTTGCTTTTGCTTTTGCTTTTTTGATGAAAGAGAAAATAATTTTTTATTAATTAAAAAAAGAAGTTAAAATAAAATATCATCTTTACTTACTGCTTCTATTTGCTCAACCTTTTGCAATCAATCAGGCTACCATCCTCATCACTCATCAAAAACTGCTGCCTCCAAAGTCACTGATCTCTTAATGACCATATCTGAGGTCTTTCCTTAGACCTAATCCTAAATCCTTTAGAGGTAGGGAGGTGGCACAATGGACAGAGTGTTGGGTCTTAAATAAGGAAGACATGAGTTCAATCCCAATCCAGTCACTGATTAGTTATGTGACCCCGGAAAAGTCACTTAATCTTTCTTTGCCTCTGTTTTCTCAATTATAATATAATTCAATATAAAAATAGGGATAATAGCATCTACCTCATAAGTCATTTAGACACTGTCTGCCTTAGTTTTTTCAACAGTAAAATGGAGATTAAGACCAACACCTACTTCCCAGGCTTGTTGCAAAAATCTACTGAGATAATATTTGTAACATGTTTAGCACAGTGCCTGAGAGGTGCTTAATTCATGTTTTGTTTTCCCTTCCTTCTTGATCTATCTACACTGTTGACCTTCCTTTCCTTTTGGATTCTTTCTTCTCTCTGGGTATTCATGACACTACTCTCTCATAGTCTACCTCCTGCTTATCAGACTATTCTTTTTCCATTTCCTTTGCTTGGTCATAAAGTTCCATAACTGTGGGTGTTCTCCAAAATTCTCTTCTTGAGTCATCATTGTGCAAATGACTCCAGATCAATATATGCAGTCCCAGTCTCTCTTCCTGTGTTTCAGTTCAACATCGTCATTGGGCATTTCAAACTGGATGTGTGAGGCTTCTAAAACTCAACATATCTGAAAATGAACCCATTATCTTTCCCCAAATTCCTTCCTTCTTCTCAACTTTCCTATTTCTGATGATGGTTCTCCCATCCCTCCAGTCTCTCAGGTTCATAATCACAGCATTATCTTGGACTCCTCACTGTTTCTTAGCTTATGTACCCAAATCTCTTTCATATTTTGTTGTTCCTACCTTCACAGCATACCTTTCATTCTATTCCTTCTCTCTATGCATATTGTTACCATCTTAGCTCAGACCTTAATCACATCTTGTTTATATTATTGCAATAGTAACCTAATTCATTTTCTCATCTCAAGTCTCTCATCACTCCAGTCCATCCTACAAACAGTAATAATCCTTAAATTTAAATGACAATATTATTCTCCTACACAATCAACTCAAGTAGCATCTTATGACATGCAGGACAATATAGAAATACCTATGGTTAGTTTTTAAGGCTCTATACAACTTCACACCGTACAATATTTTTCTTTATTTTTTAAGGTTCAATTTTATTTTATTTTATTTTATTTTCTGGTCTGAATTTTCTCCCTTTCACCTTTCTCTCCTCACTTTATTTCCACTGAGAAAGTAAGAAACAAAACAAAACCTATGTGAACATAAATAGTTAAAGCAATGTCCAAAAAGCCAAACCAAATGAAACAAAAGCATAAACCTCAATCTGCACTCTCTGTCACATCTCTATTCAAAGTCCCTACTGTCTTTTTGCAGCCTCATTGGACATTACTTCCTCTCCTAAAGCACTCTGCCATCCTTCCCCAAATTACCTTCTCTGTTCTTCACAGATGATACTCTGTCTTCTAAGTACATGCCTTGGCATTGACTAATCTGCACTCTTAAAATGCCTTCTCTCTTTACTTCAACCTCATAAGGTCACTTTTTCCCCCTTTCAGATGCAGCTCAAGCACCATATTTTTCATGAAGCCTTTCCTCATCTCCCCAAGTAGTAGTTCATTTTATCTTAAAACTTTTATGTAATTGTTTTGTGTATATGTTAATGTGATATCTATTATTTATATATGATATATTACAATCTATATCATATATTTATTCTATACATATGCACATAAATACATATATATGTATATATATATGTGTGTGTGCTCTGTGTGTGTGTGTGTGTGTGTGTGTGTGTGTGTGTAGTAAGTATGGATTATTTAATTCCTTGTTCTCATATACCCAGTGCCTGGCAAAATGCTTGGCATATAATAGGTAGTTAATGAATATTTGTTATTGATTGATTAATTCCCTGAACAAAATATTTCTCCTGGCTACTATTCCTTTGTCTATTGGAATATAAGCTCCTAAAGGGTAGGGACTATCTTAACCTTTTATAGTTTTAGCTCCAGTGCTCAACATTAGTACTTGGCAAATAGTAAATCCTTAAGAAATGCTTTTTAACTCATCAATTTAATGCTTCTCTCCTTGTTTTCATCCCTGTGTTGTTACCTGTATTCATTTCAGTTTTCTGCAATTTGGGTGAATTCATATGATTCATTCAGCATGCCATTATTTTATGTCTACTATATTCAATTCACTGTTTTAGGCACAGATATTCAAAGAAAAAAAAAGACACAGGTTTTGCTCTTAAGTGATTTACAATCTATGTGGGGTGGAAAAATAAGTCATATACATTTATTAGCTGTGATAAACAACCTTAGGCTTTACTGATCTTTAAAACAGAGATTATAATATCCTCAGTACTTATCCCTTAACCATATTGCAAAGCTTAAATGAGATACTATATATAAAGTGCTTTGCAAAATTTAGAGTGCCATATTCTCCCATTCATTCATTCATTCATTTATTCAAAAAGCATTTTAAGTACCTACTAACCTTGCAGATAATGTGTTAGGGACTGGAGGTACAAAGGCAAAAATAAGACAAGGAGCTTATACTCTAGAGTGGATCAGGAGGGAAACAATATCTATCTATCTATTCAGGTATCTACATATACACACAAAATTAAGAGCATAGAAAAATAAATATATACAAAGTAATATTTAAGTGGGGGGAGGAAGAGGGTAGTCGTATGCTTTAACATCAAGAGAACTAAATACGAGATAGTTTTTTGGCTTCTTTTGGAAGAGTATTCAAAATGACTAGCTAGAAAATACAAACTCTTATAGATCCAGGAAGAGGAATACCTGAATTTCAGTCAGTGGGCAGAAGGATCCAGAATGGAGGAATTCTTAAGTAAGATAAAACATTTTTATCCTAGGTTGGTTTTGTCATTGCAGTATGTACCTATAATTGTATATGTTTATGGAGTATATGCCCTAACATGTTTTGTTTTGTTTTTTACTCAGTAAAGAAAAGTTTCATTGAAGAACATAGAATGTAAAAGCCTATCTCAGTACCTGGCACATAGTAGGCTCTTAATAAGTGCTTGTTGATAGATTGAAGAGCAAAAAAAATTGAATTAAACCACTTGTGGACTGGATGAACTACTGTAGGGCAGAAACAGTCCAAAAACCCCAAAAGGACTCCCTGGGTTGTTGTGAGGATCAAATTAGGTAATGTATATATGGTTCTTTGCAACCATAAGATGCTATATAAATGTCAGTTGTTTGTTATTGTCAGCAGTCATTCTGACACTCAATTATTTTTTGAATATAACGGCATAATCTATGTGGGTGCACATGGTAGACATATGAAGTCATCAAGGGGAAATTGCTTTGGTGCATCAAATGCCTCTGGCAATGTTCTCTATCACTTTGAATACCAGACAGCCACTGTGTCTAAGCAGACAATTTTACACGTCTACATCTACTCCATAAAGGCTTTCTCTATCACTGGTGAAACAAAAGAAAACACACAGATTTCACTGTGATTGGCAGAAACTTTGAAAACAATGTAAACCATCTTGTGTTTTACCATCTGGGCTTTTTGTATCATTGACTCCATGGCACTTGTTCCCACATTTCAATTCACCTAGTTTAGCGGTATTCAAAGAAATAGGGTTGCTTCAGTATATGTTTCTGGTAGAGATAGGAATGCGAGATGATGGGTTCAAATAATAATGGAGTCATAGGAATTAGAGAAGGAAGAAAGTCTACCAAGGTCAGAGAATACATTCCTTTACCAGTGTTAACTGATTATTTCAGAGTAAAGTAGCATTTCTATACCTTCAGCCTGAGTCATGCCTTCAAAGTTGTAAAAGTATATTAGTATAGAAAGCGCTGAGCCTAGAATAGGAAATCTGGGCACCTGTGACCCAGGAGAGGTCTCTCATAACACCTTGTAATTGAATGCAAGGTAAACCTTTGTTTCTCTATTTCTAGAACTTGTAATAAAATACTGCCACTTCTATGAAAACAATGACAAAGCATTCCTACTACTACTAAACTGCAACTACTACTACTAATAATAATAGTTGACATATATTTAGTGTTTTAAGGTTTTCAGGGCCTTTTACAAATACTGTCTTACTTGATAAAATAACCCTGAGAGCTAAATATTGATCTTACCATTATTTAAATTTTATAGATGAAGAAACTAAGCTTGAGAGAAATTAAATGAATTGCTCAGGGTCACACAAATCATAAATATCTTGGTCGGTGTCTGAGCTCAGCTCTTCCTGACTCCAGTTCTGGTCCTATTCTCCCCTTAGCCCTGCCAATTTTTTTATTTATTCCTTGCATTCAGAAAGGATCCATGAGATGCTATTTGTAAAGTTTGGAGAAAATTTTGAAAAATGTAGGACAAAACATCTGCATATGGCTTTTATTATCATTTTCCTTGTATGATAATTTAAAACTTTCCTTGTGGTTCTTTCAAATATCTAATTACATTTGAAGTTATTCTTATTTTTTCAATTGATTCCTATTATATTTATCATTGAGAGACAGATTGGTATAGTAGCTAGTGGCTGCATCTTTCAACCTAGATTCAAGCGCTAGCTCTCTGTGTGACCATGGATAAGCCACTTAATCCCTCAGTGACCTGAGTAAGTCTCTAAAACTAAAAATTGCAGAAGAGATAGAAAAAAAAGAATGGGGCCTGTAGTCAGGAAAATCTGAATTTTAATATGCCTTCAGACATTTACTCGCTCTGCAGACCTGGGTAAGTCATGTCTTCTGTCTGACTCAGTTTTCTCAACTGTAAAATGGGGATGAAAATAATAGTATCTATCTCACAAGACAGTTGTGAGGATCAAATGAGATGCAAAGCACTTAGCAGAGTACCTGGCATACAGTACATGCTTAATAAATGCTTGTTCCCTTTCTTTCCCTCCCAAGTTCTGAACAATGATGGTCTTTCTATCATCTATCTTTATTTCTATCTTCCCCACTGTCTTGGTTTCTATCTCTATATTATTAATAGTGATCTCTTGAAGGAGTGGAGCCAAGATGGCAAAGGGAGATCAGGGACTTCATTGAGTTCTCCCCTAAACCCCTGAGAATACCTGTTAAAAATGGCTCTAAATAAATTCCACAGCAGCAAAAACCACAAAATGATATAGTGGAACAAACTTCTAGTTCAAGATGGCCTGGAAGGTCTATTGCACTGGGATGGGAGCTGAGTGCAGTCCAGTGTGAGCCATGCTGGCACAGACCAGGACCCAGCAATGCCTTGAATAGTTCCCAGGGGACTGAATCACTGGTGGCTGTGGCAGTTTCCAGACTTCTCAACCCAAAAATACCAAAGACCACACAGAAGTTCAGTGGGAAAGATCTGTCTGGACCTGAGTGAAAGAGGAGAGTGGCCCAACCCCAGCCACAGCCCCAGAGTGGTGGCAGTGGTGGCCACCCTGCAGCAGCAATGGCTGCCTCCAGAGCTCTTGGCACACAGAAGCGGGGGTGGGGGGGATCATGTGAGTGATCAGAGCGGGGATTGCAGGGATCTCTTTGCTGATGCTGAGGCAGGATTCTCTTGCTTTCTCCTTGCTTGGATCTAGGTCACAGTCCTAGGTGGCAGTACTGGGGCAAGAAGGAATGCTGGTGTGGCAGAGCTTGTGGAGGTAGTAGAGAGAGAATTCTTCTCACAGTTCCAAGAGAGAAAGGAGTGCTTTCGATCACTCATAGACCAGAACACAGACCAGGAGAGAAGAAAATACCTCTCCTTTCATCATTCAACCTCAAAGAACTAAAAATGTACATATTGCTAGAAAAATCTCTGAAAACAACTGCGCAAAATCCCTGAAGCTTGGGAGAGTGTTCTCTCCACTCTGGAAGCAGAGTGCTACCTTAACAAAGTGCTGAAATAAAAATCAGGTAATTGGCTGGGAAAATGAGCAAACAGTGGAGAAAAATCAGACTATAGAATCCTACTTTGGTGTCAAGGAAGATCAAAATATACACTCAGAAGAAGAAAACAGAGTTAAAACTCTTACATCCAAAGCCTCTAAAAAAAACCAAATTTGTCTTATGTCATGTAAGAACTCAAAAAGGATTTTGAAAAACAAGCAAGACAAGTAAAGGAAAAATTGAGAAGAGAAATGAGAGTGATGCAAGAAAATCATGAAAAATGAGTCAACAGCTTGCTAAAGGAGACCCAAAACAATACTGAAGAATATAACACCTTAAAAAATAAATTAACCCAAATGGAAAAAGAGGTCCAAAAAGCCAATGAGGAGAATTCCTTAAAAACAGAATTGGCTAAATGGAGAAGGAGATCCAAAAGCTCACTGAAGAAAATAATTCCTTAAAAATTAGAATGGAGCAAATGGAAACTTATTAACATTATGAGAAAACAAGAAATCATAAAACAAAACCAAAAGAATGAAAAAAATAGAAGACAATGTGAAATATCTCATTGGAAAAAACCTGACAAATAGATCCAGGAAAGATAGTTTAAAAATTATTGGACTACTTCAAAGCCAGGATCAAAAAAACAACCTAGACATCATCATTCAAGAAGTTATCAAGGAAAACTTCCCTGATATTCTAGAGCCAGAGAGGAAAATAGAAATATAAAGAATGCATCAATCACCTCCTGAAAGCGATCCAAAGAGGAAAACTTCTAGGAATATTGTAGCCAAATTCCAGAGTTCCCAGGTCTAGGAGAAAGCAGCCAGAAAGAAACAATTCAAGTATTATGGAAACACAATTAGGAAAACACTCTACATTAAGGGATTGAAAGGTCTGTTCTGGAGGTGAAAGTAGCTAGGACTAAAACCAAGGATCACCTACCCAGCAAAACTGAGTATAATACTTCAAGGGAAACAATGGATATTAACTAAATAGAAGACTTTCAAGCATTCTTGATGAAAATATCAGAGCTGAATAGAAAATCTGACTTTCAAATAGAAGATTCAAGAAAAGCATGAAAAGGTAAAAAGGAAAGAGAAATCCTAAGGGACTTACTAAAGTTGAACTGTTTACATTCCTACATGGAAAGATGATATTTGTAACACATGTAACATTTGTAACACATAGTCAACTTATCCTGTGCCCTCTGTGTGTGTATACACACACATATTTACACACACACAGAGGGCACAGGGTAAGTTTTCTATGAAGGAATGACATCCAAAAAATAAAATTAGGGTGTGAGAAAGGAATGTACTTTTGGGAGAAGGAGAAAGGCAGAGATAGAATAGGGCAAATTTTCTCACATAAAAGAGGCAAGAAAAAGCTTTTACAGTAAGGGGAAGAGGGGGGAAGTGAGAGGGAATGAGTGAACCTTACTCCCATCAGATTTGGATGAAGGAGGTAATAACATACACACTCAATTGTGTATGGAAATCTATCTTACAATACAGGAAAGTAGGGGGGAAGGGGATGAGAGAGGGTTGAGAATGATAGAAAAGAGGGCAAGTTGGGGGAGGGGTAATCAGAAATAAACACTTTTGAGGTGGAATAGAGTCAAAGGGGAGAATAGAAAAAAAAATGAAGGGCAGGATAGGACAAAGGGATATATAGTTAGTCTTTCACAACATGACTATTATGGAAGGCTTTTGCATGACTACACATGCATAACCTACATCAAATTGCTTGCTTTCTCAATGAGAGTGGGTGGGGAGAAAGGAGGGAGAGAATGTGGAATTCAAATTAAAAAAAAAAGTTAAAATTGTTTTTGCACACAACTGGGAAATAAGATATACAGGCAATGTGGTATAGAAATTTGTTTTGCCCCACAGAAAATAGAAGGAAAGGGGATAAGAGAAGGAGGGACAGTTATAGAAAGGAGGGCAGATTGAGAGAAGGTGTAATAAGAATGCATGCTGTCTTGAGGTGGGGGAAGGGAGAGATGGGAGAAATTTGGGACTTGAAATCTTATGGAAGCGAATGTTGAAAACTAAAAATAAATTAATATGATCTCTCATCTCTTTATTTTCTCTCTATATATAATAAGCATACACACACACATATATATATATATATATGTATCTATCTATCTATCTATATATCTATCTATCTATCTATATATGTATATATATATGGGAAGTTACAGGAAGAATTTGCTTCACTCACTTTTGGTGATTTTCCTTGTAAAATAAGAATTTTACAGTCATTAAAGTAAGAAGACATTTATATGGCTATTATTTTTCCTAAAAACAATTTAATTAATGTTTAGCTAGTTGGGCTAAAGTAAATTTTGATTTTGTATGAGCAGAGTAAAACGAGTCTTACAGAATAGTTTTTTTTAAAAAAATAGAATTCACTGAAATAACTTTTTTTGAGCTTAGAAATGCCAAATAACCAGTTTAACTACATTTTTTCCCTCAGTGAAGAGTCCTGACCATGCAAACACTATTACATCAACATTCTAAAAAGGAACTAAAGGTTCCTCTATTAAATTATCTCTGCCAGCTCAGAATCTTTCTTTCTCTAAAGTTAAAATATGACTAAAGCTCACTTCCCAAATTTCTAATCATCTAGTCCTACTTCTTAGGCAATGGCTTATCCTGATACTTTCCTGTCCCTGTTCAACCAAGCTCTTCTTTTTTTTTTTTTCCCCACCAGTCATTAAATTTCCCCAAGCACACCTTACATTGTGCCTTTTGGAAATGCAATCATGATGTAGATGTTAATACATTTCCCTACACTCTTGAACTCTTCTTTCTCTTAGACTCACTTCATTTCCTCATATTAACTGAAACCTGGGTTTCCCCATGCGCATTCCGTAGCCCTGAAAACTTTCTAATGTAAATCACTCTTATACACCAGGACCTGGAGACAAAATGGACATATTCTTCGTTCTTCATAGGAACTTCTAGACATTTGCTTGTTAGACCATCTTGATTTACTCACCACTCTTTTGAAATCCAAGTCAATCTGAACATATTACTGTTCTGTGATCCTTGTTATTGTGAGAAACCCAAACCTAGCATGCTTTTGATAAATTATCCAGAGTTTTGGCACTTGACTGGTAGTATTTTTCTCTATTCCTTCTTCTGCCATCATCCCAAGGGACTCCAAAAACCATGGTAATAGTCATTTGAACATTGTCACACTCCTTTCAACCCTTCAATTTCTTTTAAAAATATTTATTTGGTATTTTATGAACCCCTCAATTTTTTTTGCTTTTTTTTTTTTGGAGGGCAATTGGGGTTAAGTAACTGGCCCAAGGTCACACGGCTAGGTTTTTTGTTTGTGTGTGTTTTGTCTGAGGTCGGAGCTGAACTCAGGTCCTTCTGACTCCAAGGCTGACACTTTACTCACTGTGCCACCTAGCAGCCCCGTGAACCCCTCAATTTTTAACAGCTCCATCTTCAACTATCCACCAGAAAAGTATCATTTTAGAGTGCACTGTCATTCAAACCTTTACCCCCAAGATCTTAAGCTTTGAAATTCACTATTCTATGTACTCTAATGTACTCTTAATTTTTTCCATTCTTTTATTCCTATCATAATTGTCCTTTGTTCTCATATTGACCTTTGGATATTTGGTTTACTCTTCCCCTTTTTCCCTAGCTGTTAACACCTTTGTAGACTCACTTAACTCCCGACTCAATGTGGATCAAGTGATGAGTAAATTCAAGAATACTTTCCCTTCTGTTGTTCTGGACTCCCTAGACTGGTTGATCTTCAAGTATTCCTACCCTACTTACCTTCAACCCTAAGAAAATGCTTTTAAATAATGCATTTTATTTTTATACTGAATTTAACATGTACCAACAAAATAAACCCTCAATCATTTCCATATATATTCTAGAAGAGAAAAAATAATCTACATTAAACTGTGACTCTGAAATGTACAGTTTACTTTTCTTTTGAAATATATAATAAATTTATAAATTGATTTTTTGAAGATATCTTACTTGTTTGTAATTTTTTCCTGGCCTTTCTGTAATCTGTACATGATAAAAAAATACTTCCATAACTCTCTTTTCTTCCTCTTTGGTTATCGAATCTGTTGCTTTCCTTTTCTTCCCACCCCACCCCCAACTGGAGAAAATATCCTTATAACAAATTTGTGTAGTCAAGAAAAACAAATGACCATATTGGCAGTATCTGAAATTATATGAATTGTTTTGCATCCTGAGTCTATCACATCTTTATCAGGAGGGGGAATGTCTTGCTTCATCATCATTAGTCTGGGTGAATTCCTATCTGTTTTCTGTGATTTAACACCTGGGTGGCTGAATAGTGCTGGAGGAAATTTGCAAACTGTTGGTTTAGTCCACATACGTTTATGCTATATTCCCAACTGGTCTTTCACTGCTTCATAGCAATCATTTTAATTAATTTCCTATTGAGTCTCTATGACATCACATTCAACAGCTGTATCCAATCCATTTGTCCGCCAAGTCACCAACATCCTATCATTTTCTTTCTCTATAAATGTCCTTGCCCCTACTTTACCGAAAAGGTTATGGCAGTCTGATGTGAACTCCTTCTTCTTTTCCCTTCTACTCATTTAAGTCTTTCAAGAAACTTCCTCATCAGTCTCAAAAAGCAAATCTCTTCACCTGAGCCCTCAGTCTCATTAATCAACAAGCATTTCCTCTAAGTCCTTGCTCCATTAAGTATCTCCTTACTTATGCATCATAAATATCAAAATATCTGCTCTTTTCCTGGATCCTTCTTTCAGCATTCAAATATGCTCAAATTTCTGCAATCCTACAAAAAAGAAAGAAAACACCGTTTCTTAACCCTGCTACTATGCAAGCTGTCATCCTATTTATCTCCTCTGTATTATTAAACTCCTCCAAAGCATAGTCTTTAATTAAATGTTTCCACTTTTTCATCAGCCACTCACTCCTCAAAAATTTTAAGACAACTGTGACTTATGCACCAGCAAATATTTGTAAAGGATGAAGGGGTAAAATAATTCTGGAAACAACTTAAAAAAGTTCTCCAAATGAAGGTAACACATTCCTTAATAAGTGACAAAATTGTTGTAAGGGCAGGCACAGGCTATATCATCCTGGTTACTTTTACCTCTGAGTTTATTTCTTATTATTTTCACTTAGTTTTCCCCTTCCCTGAAATTGTCCACTGAGCATGGACGCGAGAGAATAGAAAACAATATGTCATATAATATTGCATGGAATTAAGAAATGAAATAAGTTTAAAAAATGTAGATTCTTTGGAAGTCTCACATTTGAATATCATGAATATTTGCTGCCAGAAGAAAGTAAGCAAGATTTTTTGGGCATGGCAAACACTGAAAATCACACACACACACACACACACACACACACACACACACACACACACTCCCGAAATTAACAGAGAAGAAATGAAATGGTTGCTACCATGGTACTCCCCACCCCCACCCCAATTTACTTTCTGTATATAGTTAGACAATTTACTATTTTTTTCTTTCTTTTTTTTTTTTTTAAAGCAATTGGGGTTAAGTAACTTGCTCAAGGTTACACGTCTAGTCATTATTTATGTGTGGGTGCTCATTTTCTGAGGCCAGTTTCGATCCCAGGTCATCCCAACTCCGAGGCCGGCACTCTTACTCACTGCACCACCTAGCCGCCCCGACAATTTACTATTGAAAGAAAAGTCACGGTTTTCATTAAATTTGACAAAATGATAAATATAAAAAGAAATTAGGGAAAAAAGTCAACTTGACTTTAAATAAATTAATATAAAAGAAGAATAAAAAGATAAAGGGAATACTATTGATTCTATTATCAATTCCTACAGATATTGAATTTATGTAAAACAATTGACACAAAAAAGGTCAAAAACCATAGAAACATTAACAATTAACAAAACCCTAGAAGCATTAACAATCAATCACTTGCTATTATTTTTTTTGGAGAAGCATGAAAAAAGCCAAAGGAAGTAGTTATTTAGAATATAAAGTTAATCATAAAATATTTCAAGGGAAGGCAATGGAACACCATGAACAGCATATCCTCACAAGAGAAAGAATTTTGGTAGCAAAGACAAATATGTGGAAAAATTGATATGGCAGACAAAAAAAGGGAGTGATGTCCTAGGGATAACATAGATACTAATGGAGGTAAGAGTCATGGAACCATCTTGTAAAGGATGGAGAATTAGAGGGAGTATCCATACTGATGAAGTGATAGCTTTTTCTGAAGTAACGTAGTACAACTGAGTGACATTTCACTAGAATTTGTTTTCATATTATTATCAACAAATATTTATTGAACATTGATTGTTTGTCATTCTGTCACATCCTACATGTATTTTAAGGAAAAATCAACTTTGTAGGAAATTGTCATGAATTCTTCAATAATAAAAGCAATGGTTATTTCAAATGCCCCACACCAGTACAAAGGCTTTAACCTAGATTCATCCATTAAGGGAGATAGGGCTTCTCTCTTTTAGAGTTTTATGAGTCAAAGTTTATATACAATTTCCAATATGTGGGACTGGAGTCTTTGAAAATATAACATTAAATGTAATGAGTTTATGCATATCCTAGCTATCTATAACATTTTAGTAAAAGTGAAGCCCCAATCTCTTTTGGGAAAGTCACCCTGGGTCAGCTAATTTGTTTATGTTTTAGTCAACCAAACCGGACTATATTGACAACTCAGGCTTACTGCTGGCCACTTTCCCCTCACATCGGCCCCTTCCTCCCAACCCTTTGGTTTACACTTGCTTTTCATTTGTCTAATTACAATTTATTTCTCTTTTCTGATCCTGCATTTTGTTTATTTCTAATTATTTCTTCAAAGTCAAGGTGCAAATTATGCTACCTTTTGAGGTACAGGCTTTATTCTTTATTTGATGTCCTTGCAAAGTTAAAAAATATTCTCTCTGTTTCATTCTGGTCATTAACAGTAAGATTAAATTACTTTAGGTCCTAGACTAGACAAACACCTCATTCTACTGGCTATTGTTGATACTTATTCTTTTCACCAGACAATCACCCTTCTGAGTGAGAAGAGGATGTAGCAGGCACATGTCAGTAGTCAAGCCTGCCAAGGGACTCTTTTTTTTACTCATACCTATAGAGATCACAGTCTTTCAATAGCCCATTCTATTGTTTCTAAATCCTTGGCCTGAAATGACTAGACTAGAGGAACTCCCAAAGCTTACCCTCACAAGAGAAGAGAAATGTAGAATATGACCCCTTGAATATCTGGCTAAATGTCCCCAAATCCCAGAAACATAAATTTCTTCCCAGAGGAAGAAAAGTATTCAGATTTGGGGACTGTCTTCCACTTTCTCTTGGATGTTAATTGATATGCTCCATACTTTGCCTTTACAGAATCATAATGGGTCAGTTTCAAAATCAGGCAGTTTCCCAATGGTGAAGCATAAACTCAGTAGATCATCTACTCTATTTACCACCCAAATGATGTGGAATTTGCTAATTGCTGTAACTACTTGATGTCAACTGTCTTTACAACTGAGTATTATGCTAGGATATCATAACCTAACATCTCTGAAGACATATCCTTGAATTAGATCTTTTGTGAATTATAGTTTTCAACTAGTTATGAACTTATTTACATTCATTCCATCCTCCCAGTTTATTGATACAATATGAAATTAAAACAAAAATTTGATACATTTAAGAAATATTGCACCAACTTACTTCACTGAATGCAGCTTGAAGATCACTGACTTTTGAGTCAGACTATAGTTATCCTTTCTACATTGCTATTTTCCCTATCATGGTTTTGATATATTGCTAGTCGGCATCAGGCGTTAATGGGAATTTTGTGGAATTTTGTGGAAGCCATAGATGATACATGAAGATGTCATGTGAATGCCAGCAGACAACACAAAAATGTTCAGAAACTCAGAAATGCATAACATATTTGCATAATATCAAGAAAAAAGAGAAAGAAATCTGTGAAGCCAGTAGACTTCTCTGGAATTAAGGGAAGGCCAAAATATTTTATGTGGATTTTCTAGATCAAGTAGGTATGAGACTTCTTGTGATGTGGAAGGGATAACTGTACCTTATGCCTGTCTCAAATCCTAACTGTATTATTTAGTTCCAGTATGATCTTTTACAAAAGCCCTTCTTTTGGAGCTTATTTTGTACACCGGCAAAATAACAGGATTGGAAAGAAGAGCTCTACCCCTCCAGTTCTAATATTCATTGATTCTGGGGAAATCTACCTGCTACATTGCTATTTGGTTTGCCAGGATATTTTCTTTACAATGACAAAATTGATTATTTTTAGGTATTGTTGAATTTATCTGAGTTTTTAAATAGACCAATATATCCATGATTAATTGTAACTCAAAGTGTTGTAAATCTCAATTAGTTATTTTTTCATTTCTTGGTGCTTTATACAGAGCATAGAATGTGAAAGCCAGAAGGGAACTTAGAAATAATCTAGTCCAATACCCTAATTTTGTATGTGAAGAAACTAAGGCTAAGGAAGGTAAAGTGATTCCTCCACGGTCACATAGCTGATAAATATCAGAGATGGGATTTGAATCTAGGCTTTCTTGAATTAAAATTAAGTAATCTGACCACTAAGCTACACTACTTTTTTTTTAGTTCAACATCTATGTATGCTACAACGAGAGTGATGCACAGAATAAGTCTTAGGGATTTAGAAAATGAATTATCACTAGAAATTATTTTAAATCTGTTGTAGTTGAAATTCATTTATCAATGAATTAACTTAACAAAAAATCAAATAGCTTTTGTGTACAAGAAACCAACTTAAGAATTAGAGAAATAAAGACAAAATGAAAAACAATTACTATTTTCAAGGTATCTTACATATGACTGGAATCAGAAGGGGTTTTCGATACAACATATAAGCAGTTAAATAAATGCAATATACTTTCAGCAAGGAGAAAACACTGAAAGGTAGGGGAATCAGGAAATACTTCCTTTAGGTGTTGACTCCTGAGCTGAACCTTAAAGGAATCTAAGAATTCTAAGAAGCAGAAGTGAGTGGAATGATTCTAAGCATGCAGGAGTTTAAGATAGCATAAAAATGGAATATATATATATATATATATATATATATATATGTTTTACAATAATTTTATCAAGGAATGAAATTAAGTCTGGTTATATCTTAGTTAACCCCAAATAGAATGAAACAGCCCACTTTCACCCCTGTCAAATTATGTATAATTTCAGTTTGACTATATAGAAGTTGTTTAGAAACATTCATTTTGAAAGATTTTACATTTTAAAAATGTAAGCAAAATTTCAGTCTTCAACCACCTCCTCAGTTTTCTAGTAATTTTCTACAAATGATAATTAGTAGCTTTTCTCTTATGATGATCAATTTCTTAAGTTACCACATACCACAAATTTGAATTCAGGTAAGTTATTGGTAACTAGAGTAAAATGTTTCATGGGAAAATTTACACCAAGGAATTTTTAAAAATTAGCTTAACTGGGGTATAGAAATCTGTCTTGCCCTACTAGGAAGTTGGGGAGGTAAGGAAGGATATAATAGAGAACAGATTGGGGGAAGGGGTATTCAGTAGGCTCACTATTTTGGGGTGGGGGTAGGGGAAAGATGGGGAGAAAAATTTGTAACTCAAAATCTTCTGGAAATGAATGTTGAATACTAAAAATAAATAAATTGGAAAAAATTAGCTTAAAGAAAATGACCATCTCCCATTATAACTTTTAGTATTTTAATAAAGTCATCAGCAATTCATCTCATGTTTTTCTTTCTTGTGTATAGTCTATTAGGTCCTATGCTTATTATGCAAATAAGCCATTGATATTGAATACCGATGCTCTGAAGCTTCTGACATGTGAAATATATTTTCCATTTCGCATTCTCCATTTTTTGCAGATTGCATGTTAGAAATATCTTTTCTCCTTTGAATGGTTACCTTATTTCTTTTTCCTGTCATGTGCTTTAGCATAGTCTTTAATTTTAATCCATTATTAAATATTTTTATTACATTATCTTCTGTAACTTGCTATATGTTTTTCCTTCATTATTAAACTCAGTAGGGTATTTGAAGTAGATATGATGCACATCAAGAAAGAAAAGACATTTTAAGTTATTAAATACTTTGCAACACTTAATTTTGTTGATGTGTGATGTTACAAAAAGCCTTCTTTGATAGTCCAGTAAAACAAACCACAAAACAATTTGCTTCCTAATTCGGATCAATTTTCTATTGATTATTTTTTGTCTTTCATTGGTGACTGTATGTTAGGAGGAGTAGGGGGTAGAACCATGCTTTATTACAGCCTTGACTGTTCGATTGCCATTTTTTTCATCAGGTTATTACCATTTTTTTCATTACTAATCTCTGAACATGACACATATTTATAATGAATTCTTCTGCCCTTGTAAATGCAAAGTAAGGTCTGCACAAATTCTTTTTTTCACTGGCACTCCATGATTAACTAAACAAAATGAAGAGTCAATGAAAAGAAAAGTGTTTGGTGAGAAATATGAGGATAAATGCCCAAAGAGGGAAAAGAACGGGATCATAGGTATATAGGAGTCTTACTTACTGTGAGCTACACACTGCTGAAAGCAATAAAATGACCCAGTGGAGGTGCTGGAGCTTAAATTGTAATGAAAATATAAGTTGTGCTCAAATGAAAAAAGAAAGCTTCTCATTTTTCATTGTCAAATGAGGGCTGCTAAACAGATGTGTAACCAGTAATTTTCATGCTGAGGACAAGGTCTCAGAACTGTAGCCATTCCTTCTCCTATTCATAGCACCTCACTCTTAACTCAAACATGCTTTCATTCTGTTTTCAGCCCATGTATTCTCCTGAGTAAGGCTATAAGGAAAGAATGTACTTTTACTAGCTCTTCTGATTCAAATAATGGTCATCAAAGCAAGGAAGTTGGCATATATGATGTCAAGTAACATTTTGGGGGTTGAGAGATTTGTACTTTGTTCTCTTTTATGTTGTAGTATTATATACTTCCCTATTTTCCCCATCCCAATTCCACATTATATCTGATAAGTATATTTGCAAGATTATCACAATCCTTGCCTCTTAGATTTTTAAGTAGAAATCTGCTACTTCTTAATGTTATGCCAGTGATTTTGCGGCAAGATCAATACTTAGGATTCTATGGAACACTGATTTTATTTATGTCTAGTGCTAAAAATCTTTGCTATAGTTTAATATATTTTTAAAATTACACCCTATTAAGTTTCCTAGATAATTTGATTCAATTCAATCCAACAATATATATTGAGTGCTTATATTGAGTAAGTCCCTGTCCTAGGTTCTGGAATACAGGCAGAAGCAAATATGCAAAATAGTCCCTGCCCTCAAGAAACTTACTTTCTAATGGGGAAAGGTAACAAATAAAAAACAGCAGACAAAAGAGTTCAGAGGAAGAAGATACCTACTGGAGCATGGTGGCAAATTCCAGCAGAGAAATGAAGCATGGCTGGCCAGGGCCTCTCCCCAAAATGAAGGACAAAAAAAGGAAATTACCATTGGAAGAAGGAGCTAGCATAATAGAGGGATGCCCAAGGGTGAGAAGGCCCCAAGGACTGAAGGAAGATTTAGGGTGAGAAGGCAGCTGAGTAATGATGAAGAAATTCAGTTGGAAACACAATGGAGAGAGGAACAAGTAGGGATTATGAATCAATAGATGTGATATTGGGGAATCCTACTTCCCCTCTTGTGAAGTTAGGCTTTCCCTAAAACTAAAACTTGGGTTAATTATGATGACAGATAAAATCAGAGATTGGATGAGGACTCCAGCTCTGTGATCTTAGCCAAGTGGTACCTAGCTAATCACTATGCTAGATTTGAAAAGTGCTTAACTCACTCTGTGTGTCATTTGGGGGGTGGGGCAGAGTTAATATTTTATTTATTCCAATATTCCAGTGCATTTGTGATCTCATGGTGTGGGTATTCCCATGAACTACACAGATCACAAGCCACCCATGCCTGCTTATACTGTGTAACTCTGATTCATGGCCTCTCATATGTTTATTATAGGAAAATGATGATGAATTCTGAGTAGATTGAGAAAGAGTGCCGAATCTGTGATCAGGATAGACCTAAGTTCAAATCTGGCCCTAGACACTTATTAGCTCTGTAACTCTGGGCAAGCAATTTAATTTCCATCTGCTTCAATTTCCTCCTTTGTAAAACATGGATAATAGCCCCTACTTCCCAGAGTTTCTGTGAAATGAAATAATATTTGTAAAGTACTTTGTAAACCTTAAAGTGCTATAGAAATACTATTATTGTTACTACTGTTGTTGCTACTTCTACTGCTATTGCTATACATCCACTCAATGTGGAGAAAGGATCTACCTTGCTGCCTCTTTGTGTTTTAAACAAATGGATATGCTCATAGGAAAATTTAACTTAAAATGTTAAAATTCATACTTACCTAATAGAGTTTTGAGAATTTATGAGGGTTCTCTATTTCTAGAGCTAAAAAACAAATAACTGTTATACCCTATTAAATATAATTCAAGAAAAAATTTATATACATATATATATATATTTAACTTGAAAAAATCATTTGGGTTAGATATAATAATTAAGATTTATATTCTGTGTTGCAGTTAACAAAGCATGTTCCTCATAAAAATGCTGTGAGGTAATAGTCTGATTATGATTATAGATAAAGGAGATGGAGATTCTGAGAAGATAAGTGACTTAGCACAGTCACTAGACTATTAAGTGTGGTAACTAGGACTCCAAGCCAGATCTTTTGACTGCAAGTCTTGTATCATTTCTGTGTTAGTTTTTGTGTTTCTTCTTTTGCAGGGGGAGAAGACAAGGCAATTGGGGTTAAGTGACTTGCCCAAGGTCACATTGCTAGTTAAGTGTCAAGTGTCTGAGGTCAAATTTGAACTCACATCCTTTTAATTCCAGGTCCAGTGCTCTATTCACTGTGCCACCTAGCTGCCCCCAAGCCTTGTACTCTTTATGTTTTTTTTTCTTTTTTGGAGGGGGGAAGGCAGGGCAATTGGGGTTAAGTGACTTGCCCAAGGTCACATGGCTAATAAGTGTTAAGTGTCTGAAGATAGATTTGAACTCAGGTCCTCCTGATTCCAGGGATGGTGCTCCATTCACTGTGCCACTTCCCCTTGTGCCCTTTATGTTAAACCGTATTCCCTTATGTCACCAATCTGAATAAAAATTTAGTCAGCACCTACATTAGGCTATTGAGAATTGTCCTATGACCTATATCCCTGGAAAAATTTATCAAATAATCCCATGTCTAACTGAATGTAAGTAAGGTCAGTTTTGAAAAGAAGAGACAAACTATATGACCACATGAGACACCTTCTAATGACACATTCCGTAATTTTGACATGCTGACAAATGACCAAGACTGTTTCTTATTTTCCTTGAATATAACAATGCCTATCCATTCTTATCTTCCTCCAAAGGATGACATTAAAATCAATGTCTTTGTTATTCAAATATAAAGTTATGTGTGGAGAGATTTAGTTTTCAGTTTACAGAAAGCATTACCGCAAAACAGTTTATCAGTCTGGTTTCATGTTTGTTTTTCCACAGAGATTCTTATTCATTTTGGGAGAAGACCAAAGCAGAATAACTAAAATGTAGCCAAAGAGGCCCAAACTAGCCTGGATGAATTGTCACATATGAGGCAGATTCTGCAACGCTAGTGGTAATTAAAAACATTATTTCAAATTTCTTCTCTAGCTTCTCAAGTAAGGAATGTGTTTTATCATGTGAACTTTCCCTCCTTAGAAGGAAGGAAATAAACATGGCTTTCCATTTCCCCAAGCAGTGTTATAAATGACTGGAGGCCACTGCTTTATTTCAGATGACTATATTTGGAAACAAGCCCCCCACGTCAAATAGAAAGTGAAAAATGATTTCTGAATGACCTTTCCCTTTTGCTTATTAGCCATAGCCATGAAAGGTAGGAGTCAGTTACAGAGCAGCACATTACACGCACCTTCTATCAAACTTCTCTATGACTACATTGTGAAGCATGAAACCCTGCTAAAGAAGTTAAATGGTCTATCATTATATTATTAAGTGCTGGAGTCAACCCTACAATAAAAATCACACCAGTGTTCATTGCAAGTAAGTACCCTTGTGAATTTATCTTACATAAAGCATCAGTAATGCCTAAAAGATAAAGTACAAGCATCTCTAAGGGATAGAGGAGAGATTAGTGACAATCTGTTACAACCAATCAGCATTTTTTTTTCTGTCCTAGGGTGATACTTCAGTGTATGTGATTTCTGAAGATTGCCTGTTGTAAGATTTATTTTTTCGGATTAAAATAATTGATTTTTTCTTTTACTCTTTACTTTTTATGTTACTTTGAAAAATCTAAGTAGATACAACAGCTATGCATACATGATGACAAATAAATAGCTAAAAACTGAAAAATTCACAAAATGTATAAACTAGTTGAAATATCTGGATAATGGAACTTTTTATTTAATTCTAAAAACTATATTAAACTTTATAAAAATATAAATTGAATCCTAATAAGATATCCAGTATCTAATTATAGAATAGTTTTTAAAAACCACACTTTCTACAGAACTTAATTGCAAAACAAACATCAGATTTAATTCTAAATTCACATTTCTCCTTTGAAGTTCATTTAAAAAAAGGTTTTTCATCATCTCAGATACGAAGAAATGACTCAATATTTCCTTGATAGAATTCCTTGTTCTCTAAAAATAAAAAAGAAACATTTTCTCCTGAACATGTTAGTTTTCTTTGCTAAGATGAAATGAATACTTAAGAACTAAAGTTTTAGGGATTATGTGCAAAATTTTCTTTTTGGGGGAAAGATAATATAGACTATGACCTATTATCTCATTTTAAACTAGTTGCATTCTTTCTAGAAATGATACTCAGATGCTGACTGAAGATAAAATGTATTGACTTTTAATGCAATAACTGAGATGAACTGATAGTCCATGATACTGTGTTATTTCCACATTGTTCTTGTTTTGCGTCATGTTTTGTTTATGAAAAGAGGATTGAGATAGAAAACACCAGGTTCATTATATCACATAGCCTTAACAATAATCCTACATGACAATAATTTTAAAATACTTCAAAGCCAATGATGCCCCAAGAGGCAAATCATGATATAATGCCATTTCTAACCCATCAGTTTCTATTTGACAATTATGGACTGATTTACCTGACTGGTGTGGCTTTCCCTATGTCTCTGAATCGATGAGCTTGCTGTACCACTCACTGGTAATTTTGAGTAGCCATCTTCTTCTGGTAAACCTATTGATAATGATACCAATAGTTAGATAGTTCTTCATCCTCAATAGAAAAAATAAAACTTGCATACACATTCAAACCAATTTCATTAATGGGAATGCTCTTTATCAACACAAAAATATACTAAATGGCATAAGGTAGTTGGCACTATGGAATTTATGTATTGATGGGTAAACTTGATTTAATAAGGTTACAAGATGACCAAACACACGAAAAAAGCCCATAAATGAACAAATGTACACAGTTTGACGTTTAAATTGTAGAGGGCAAAGACAGATTCTTCTAGTTTGAAAAAGAGGAAAAGGTGTAAAATTTAGTATAGTGGATAGAGCATCAGGCCTGGAATCAGGAAGACCTGGCATCAAATCTGGCCTTAGCTACTTAGTAGCTATGTGACCCTGATTAAGTCACTTAACCTCTGTTTATTTCAGTTTCCTCATCTGTAAAATAGGTACAATAATAGCACCTTCCTTCTAGGGTTGTGGTGAGGATCAAATGAAATAATAGTTGTAAAGTGATTAGCACACTTCCTGTGTAGGTGCTATATAATGTTAGTTATTATTACAATTATAATTATTTTATCATGCACAGTAAACAGCAAGGTTAAAAATATGTTGCTTGGGCCAAAAGCAGAGCTAAGTTTATACATCTTTTGCTGGATAACATGGACCCCCAGCAAGTATTTAAAGAATGACGATATCAAAGTGAGATGGTGTTCTTCATAGGTTACAGTAGTCTGAGACCTGTCTGAAGGAACAAAGGTAAGAATTTGGAGATGAGGAACTTTATAAAAGAAGCAAAAGGTACCAATTTATTCATTTCAGGAATAATTTTCTTCTACTATTTATACTCATTCTAAGCAATCAAAACCTAAACATTGGTAAACTGGGCCATCTTTTGTCTCAGTTTTTACCAGTCCTCAGTCATTGAATGGGTATTGCCTTAGACGAACTGAGACCTGAGAAAGACCTTAATTTAGAAAGATCACGGTCACCTACTGCATCCCAGACCATCCCCAGTTGTTTCGACATTTGTCTTGCCACTAGACTTTGATGACTCTGGAGAATAGAGAGAGGGTGATGGCTTCGCACAGTTCTACCTCATTTAAATTCAATTCACATGCAAGTCAAGACATCCCCCTTGTGATGTCATTGGTTCTCTGAAGAAAATGAAGGATGAACAATAACAACAGGAGAATATCCTGGTAATTGTTCATTCATGAGTTGACTATGAAAAGTCAAGGATGGAAGATGTGCAAGTTAGTATACAAAAGGAATTGCTTTTGAAGGCCTTAGTGAAGGGGTAGATTAATGGGTGAGGTACAATGAGGTATCATAAACTTGTCAAGTGACCTGAGAAGTTAAGAAAAGTTTCCTTGATTAATCAAGATAGGAAAATGGAGTAACTGCCAAATAGAAAGCATTTGACACAAAGGTGAACCAAAAAGGATGGAGCAATTTTATTCCTGCTTGAATAGAGTGCATGCATACATATGTACACAAATGCATATACATGTACATATATCTATATCTACGTAAAGATATAGATATATATTACAAGAAGTTTTCAATTTGTGTGCAGGTCATGCCCCCAAAATTCATTTGTAAATAAATTGTTTTGAATACATCACATTTTCTCAATAGGTTTAAAGAGAACTTTACCTCTAAATTCAATCCTTTTCCTAACTTTCCTGTATCTATCTAGGACACCACCCTTGGTTATTTCCTTTGAACTAACCTGGTTGAGGTGTCTAGGTGATACAGAAGAGAGAGCATTGGAGAGGAAGCACCAAGTTGGAATACTGATTTAAACATTTACTTAAAATGGGGATAACAATGACATCTACCTCACAGGACAAAACTTATAATATTTCTAAAGCATCATATAAATGGCTACTACTACTACTACTACTACTACTACTACTACTACTACTACTACTACTACTACTACTACTCCACCTCCTCCTCCTCCTCCTCCTACTACTGTTGCTGCTGCTGCTCCCCCTCCTCCTCTACTACTACTATTACTACTAATATCTTCCCTTATCTTCAGTTTCCTCATCTGTGAAATGGGGATAATAACCTATCCAATAGGGTGAATATGCACAAACATAACAAACACACATACATATATACACATATGATTAAAGTTTAAAACTGCAATGACTTTTGGGATACTCTGAGTATATAATCAAATATATCATGAAGTTAGTATTATCTAGATTTTTCCATCTCTCTAGCTGTCTCCTCACTCTTGAAATATTTCTATAAGACCACCTCTTCTCACTAGTGTGCCTTCCCAGAAAGTCCATTTAAGTAAATGCCAAGACAGAACATGGCTCATTTTCCTCCTGACTTTAATTCTGATTATCTATATTTTTCCAGCACCAAGTTCCCTCTTACATCTTGCCTTCTCCCATTAGAATCTAGGTTCCTAGAGTGTAGGGAATGTCTTTTAGCTTGTATTTATATTTCTAGTGCTTAGCGTTGTGGCTGGCATATTGTTTAAGTGTATAATCAATGCTTTATTTATCATCATAAATGTGTATATACTTACATACCTATATATCACTCTGCAAACCTTAAAACATTATAGAAATGGCAACAAATATTATTTCTTGTTGTTATACTGTATTTAATATTATAGTTATATTTGTATTTGTGCGATTTCTTCTCATAGATCACAAATTCCACGAGGAAAAGGACCATTCCTAATTTACCTTTGCATCTAACACATTGCATGGCACCATGTTTATGAGGCATGATGGTGCCTTCTTTTATCTGAAGCCACCTGACTTTGAACCTTCAATCCATATAGTTGGCACCATTGCCCTTTTCAAACCTCCACACTTATAGCTTTTTCCCATTTCTGTGTTTTCAGAGATAGACTGAAATCTGTAACCGGGTAGATCTGTACTAGATCAGGGCAATTCTCAAAAATAGAACACTGGACTAGAACCCATCAGACGTTGTTTTTAGTCCCAGCACTATATCTAACTAGCAGTATGACTTTGGAATGGTTTGGGACTTACTTTTTTCCCTCTATATAAATGGAGGAATTGATCGTTAAAGTCCAGTCTAGTTCTAAAAAAATAAGTGATTATGATTTTGTATTTGTAAAGTGTGGGCTGACCATGTATGATGTGTTTGTGGATATAGGGTATATAGATATGACTCACAGGGAGAAATGGATAGATATTTCTGGAATCTTGCTCAACTCTGATGGAGACTTTGATTTCTGCCTCATAGAGAATATGGCTGCCAGTCTCATGGCCCTTTCTTTTCCCTTACAGTGAGGAATCAAAGACTCCCTTTGAGAGGGGTGAGCAAGATTCTAGATATAACTATCCATATCTTCCCACAAGTCACATATAGACACCCCATATGGATATGCAGCATATGGCAATAGAGAAATTCAAGGTAGAAAGAAGTAAGATATGCTGTAGGCTATTATTAACAATGATTTGCATGTGAATGTGAGAAATGGCATAGAAGTAGGAGTAGGTAAGTAAATGTTTATCAATCTGGTCTTCAGAAGGAAAAATATTCACAGGAAACACCTTTCGTTTGCACTATTAATATTTTCTCCACAACTTTCTGAAGTTAAAAAAATCAACAAAACAATAAACCAAGCTCTGATTTGTAGTGTTTACTGAGTATAAATGCTCACACTGACAATTTGACAACTGGCACTTGAAAGTCAATTTGAGCTGGCTCCATGAGAGACATCATCAAGGACAGATATGATTTGAAGAGGAGGTGGGTCAGTTATGTGAAAAGAGGAAAGAAAAGGAAACACATATGGAACCCGAGGGCTACACTAGGCTACCCCCAATAGAAAGAAGACAAGAGGTACACTGTCAGCATTTTCCAAAGGTCCTCTGTGGAAGATTTACAGAATGACACAAATGAGAATCACTCAAAATGAAAATGCATGGAAGGGTTTCAATCTGAACTACTGAAAGGAACACCCATAACAAAGAGACTGTAGATCCATCATAGTATCAAGCTATTTTCAAGCTAGTGTGTGTGTGTGTATACTATATAGTATATATGTATATAGTATATACATATGCTATCTGTATATACTATATGTATATAGTATACTGTATACTATACATAGTATATAGTACAGCTATATATCAAGCTAGTATCAAAATTTAAATATATAGTGGGGTGGCTAGGTGGTGCAGTGAATAGAGCACTGGCCCTGGAATCAGAAGGACCTGAGTTCAAATCCAGCCTCAGACACTTAACACAAAACTAGCCATGTGGCCTTGAACAAGTCACTTAACCCCAATTGCCCTGCCTTTCCCCTCCAAAAAGCAAAAAGCAAAAAAAAATACATCATACTCATATAGAGATGTAAATATTTATAGATATATATACATACACATATTAGAAATGAAGTTAGTAAATAAGAGTTGCCAAATCCTAGGCACCTAAAATGTACCAATTCTAGTAAATATTTAAGTAGCCAAATGGGTAAAATGACCTGAACTTGAAGCAAGAAGCTTTCTCCAGCATAATTCAGACGAAAAAATTTGAATTCTACTAAGTATTAGAATTAAAGGGAAACCTTGTATTCTCAGATGATGTGAAGGTGTGTATGTGTTCAGTTTTTGTGCACAGTGGGTGCTTAATAAATGTTTGCTGAATTGAATCGCAAATCACTGAAATCACTTATAATCACATAATATTTTCCCTTAGTCCTTCCCTTCTGGAATCTAATATTTCATCACATCAGAAAATACTGTGGATGGAAGATAAGTACCACATATTAAATAATAGTATCACAAAGCACACACAAACCTTCATCGACCAAATACAATTAAATGAACTATAATAACTTCCCAAGTCCTTTCTCCTCTCTCCATTAAAGCTCAGCAATTAAAAAAAAAAGTATCCATCAAGCATAAATTCTGCAGATATAGCACTATACAATTATTATTTGCAATGTTTTATTGTCTTCGTGTCAACATTGCCCCACAAATGTAAAATTTCTACGTGAATATATAGAGTATCTTATATGAATAGCATGTTAATAATAACAGTGCATTAATACTAATAAAATGCTTCCTTAATATAAAGATAAATAATCATATGTCCTAGGAATAAGTAAGCATATAAAACTCCAAGCTAGTGGTTTCCTCAGTAAACCGATACAATTAAAATAAGTGATAGCCATAATTATCTATATCCAACCATAGTTCAGTAAATAAAAACTTAAAAACAATTTCTTCTTGGAAACAGAGGTGATGGGTAATTTTGTTATTCAAAAGAATGTTTCCTATAAAATGCTATTTTTGCTTCAATTAGAACTTTAAAATATTTTCTACATATTGATATTTCCATTTTTATTTCTTTTAAAAGTACAATGCATTATAATTATAAATGATCAGTTTGTACTAAAAATAACATTGCTAGTTACCATGAAATTGTATACCTTAGGGAAAAAATGGACCCTGTCCATATTTTAAGGCACTAATAAAAAAAATGTTTTGAGGTGAGATTCAGGTATGTTATTTAGTTGTGTGTTCAATAGATGTTTACTGATCTACTAAATTTTGGCATATTTAGGGTTACACACAGAGAGAAGTTTTACATATAGACAAAACATTTGTTCCATTTACAACAAAGGGTTGTTGTCAAGTCCTTTGTAAGCTGTAAATTATTATAGAAGTATGAGTTGTTATTTAATCTATCAACAAGCATTTATTCAGGAGCAAGACAGCTCTCATAGAAGGTAAATTTATATACATATACATACATACATATAAATATATATGTACATAAATACATGTATATACAAATATATATATCCACACCTTGAGGTAGAATATATTTGATTCTAAAATCTACAAAAATAGCCCAGATAAATTATAAACAACTTTAGTTCACATAGATGAAGGAATCTGAACTTGAACGGGTTTCCTAGTCAAATTCTGATGGGAGGATGATGAATGATCCCACCATATGGACTCCATTTTGGATGATACAATTCTTCAGAACAGGTAAACAAATATTGATAGCAACACAGATGTGCCTTCCTGTGATTCTGGGAATCTCTGACCCATGACAGTCTTCACTGGGAAGGTTTTATACTAATGAAATCACAGGTCCAGGAAAATTAGTTATGATAAAACTAAATATAAAACTTAAATTTTGCCAGATGATTTAAGTATATTGTCTCCCTTGATCTTTATAAAAAAACTGTGAAATAGGTGCTATTGTTATCCCCATTTCAAAGATAAGGAAACTGAAAATCACAGAAGTATAAGTACCTTTTCTAGTGTCACAAAACTATAACCAATCAACACTCAGCCAACCATCCAATAAACATTATTAAATCTTTACTATGTACCATGCCAAAGTGATACACTGTTATAATATTGTGGTGTGTGTGTGTGTGTGTGTGTGTGTGTGTGTGTGTGTGTGTCTATGACTGTGTTTTTATGCATTTCTATTTTATTCCAGGATATTACACATAAAATGCAGCTAGGCAAACTTGGGAGGAAGGGCATAATGCAAAGAGAAAAACTGTAAGATTTCATTAGGATTCCAGACTAGCAGCAGTACTAGATAGAAACAGAGCCTCTAATTATGACACAGCAATAATCTACTTGGAATTTGGGTTAGCCAGCTTTTTTGTTGTTTTACTAGTGGTTCTCTAAAGATTTGTCAGATATCTTTGTAAATGAGATCAAAATACCAGTTGAAATATTTTTTTTCTTTTGAACATAACTTTTAAGATGTTTTCTATAATATTTTATACTTCAAGAGGATTCACATTCATGATAGTGAAGGACAAACCTTATTTAAAAAGATGATTCTGTACTTACTTAAGTGAGTAATGTATAAATTTAGATTTCTGAGCTTGGAAGCAGACTGCTTAGTAAAAGGCAGGACTTTGTAGCCTGACATTCTCAAGGATCATATTTTTAAATTTTAATTTCATGTTTTCTATTCCATGAAGTTACCAGAGTTTGATCAGTAGGTAAATTTTTTTTAATTTTTTTAAATTAATTTATTAGTTTAGTTTCAGTTAATAAGTTTCAATTCCATAGTTCCTTGATTTTCAAATTTCCTTTACTTCCCTTCCCCCTCCCCACACGACAGCATATAGTCCAGTATAGGATCTGCAAATGCATTCATATTAGACATTATTCCAATTACAAAGGCATATTGTACTAAGTGGGCTGAAAGATGGTAAGGAAGAAATAACACCAAACAATGAAAAGAACAAGATCATTTAGTTTGCTTCCATCAGGATTCAGATTCAGTTCTTTCTAGTTATATCTCTGGATGGCGCATTTCTCACTTTCTTGAGTCTTTCGGGATTAACTTATATCACTACATTGCTGAAAAGAGTCCATTCTGTCATAGTTGGTCATCACACATATGGTATGTCTGTGATTGTATACAGATTTCTTCTGAATCTACTCTTCTCGCTTAGCATCAGTTTGCATAAGTCTCTCCAGGTAATTATGAAATCCGTCACCTCTTCATTTCTTATAGCACAATAATATTCCATTACATTCATATACCACAACTTGTTTAGCCATTCCCCAATTGATGGGCACCCCTTCAGTTTCCAATTCTTTGCAACCACAAAAAGGGCTGCTAAAAATATTTTTGTACATATGGGTCTTCCTCCCACTTCTATGATCTCTTTGGGATATAACCCTAGAAGTGGTATGGCTGGGTCAAAGGGTATGAAATTATTTATAATCCTTTGGGCATAATTCCAGATTGCTCTCCAGAATGGTTGGATAAGTTCACAACTCCACCAGCAATGTATTAGTGTTCCAATTTGTCCACATCCTCTCCAGCATTTGTCACTTTCTTGTTTTGTCATCTTAGCCAATCTGACTGGAGAGATGTGGTATCTCAGAGTTGTTTTGATTTGCATTTCTCTAATTAATAGTGATTTAGAGCATTTCTTCATATGCTTATAGATATCTTTAATTTCTTTCTCTGAAAACTTCCTGTTCATATCCTTTGACCACTTATCAATTGGGGAATGACTTGTATTCATATAGATTTGGCTCAATTCTCTATAAATTTTAGAAATGAGTCCTTTATCAGAGACACAAGTTGTAAAAATTCTTTCCCAATTTCCCACCTCCCTCTTGATCTTGGTTACATTGGCTTTGTTTGTACAGAAGCTTTTCAACTTAATGTAATCAAAATTATCCATTTTGCATTTTATAATGCTCTCTAATTCTTGTTTGGTCCTAAAGTCTTCCCCTCTCCACAGATCTGTCAGGTAAACTATTCCTTGCTTTCCCAAATTGCTTACAGTATCATCCTTTACACCTAGATCATGCACCCATTTAGACTTGATTTTGGTATATGGTGTTAGATAATGATCTATGCCCAATTTCTGCCATACTGTATTCCAGTTTTCCCAGCAGTTTTTGTCAAATAGTGCATTCTTATCCCAAAAACTGGGGTCTTTGGGTTTATCGAACAATAGATTGCTATATTCATTAACTGCTGGGTCTCCCGCACCTAATCTATTCCATTGATCCACTACTCTACACCTCTGCCAGTACCAAGCAGTTTTGATGACTGCTGCTGTATAATACAGATTAAGATCTGGCATAGCTAGTCCCAGTAGGTAAATTTTTAAAAAGTGAGTCTATAGATTTGATATAGGCAGCTTTCTATTTTTTTGGCTTTTTAGATATCATTGTTTTTGTATTCTCTTTTAGACAAAGATGAATGCACAAATCTCTGAGAAATTAAGGATCTCAAAAGGATCAGCACCTTGCCACTTTTTCCTTTTTTTTTCAGGGGTAATGGGTAGAGGTAAGAGTAGGCATGGGAAAAAGATTTTTGAACATATCTGTTTTTTGAACATAAACAAAATATACTTAATTCCCAATATGTTTATGGATTTCAATTTTCCTGCCTTTTTCAGTGATTATTAATATTTTTTTGCTTGTTTCTTGGATACGTGATTTTATGGGTAGAAGAGTCTCCTTCACTGACAGAGATTAGAAACCCATCTATAACTTAGTCTTATAGAGTTGTTTGACGTGGAAATACTGAAAGGGAAGTGACTCTCCAAAGATCACAGAAAGTCAGAGAAAGGACTTAGACTCAGATCTTTCTGACCCCTAGGCCAGTCCTGTATGCAGGCTTTCTCTCAAATGTTACTTAACACCTCAGAAAGGAATTATTTAAAGGACCTTTGATAGATAGAGAAAATAAACTCAGAAATATCATAAGCAATAATCATCTAAAATTACTTTCATCTTTTCTTCAGTGTATATAAAATGTGCATTTTTTTGGTCACAGATTCTTCAACTCTATTGCAGAACATCCATGGAGTAGAGAAATGACCATAAGGGATGGCAAATGTTTTCAATTTTAACTTCCTCAGCATAGGCAATTCCTATTGATCAGTTTTTGCTCAAGTGAAATCTATCAATCTCCATTCCATTAGTTTTAAAAGAAGACTAGGACCTTGAAAAATTAGCATTGCTAATATCATTAAATGCACTTGTAGGTTTACCAATTCATTGTTTAACCTTCTGAAGAAAAGTTTAGAATCAAGGATTACTTACCATTTGAGAGTGAATTTCCATTTTCAGAAGTTATAGAGCTGGACATTGAATTACATAACTGAGTTCCATGATTGTTTGCATTTCTGTCTTGGGTTTCTGATCCACCCTCTGATATATTAGGGTCATCTCTGCTGGTTAAGTTCAGGTTTGTTTCAAAACCTAAGACAAGAAATTATAAGACACATTATAAATTTTTAAAAATAAAAATAATGAGAATACTTATTCTCAGTTTATAATTAATTATAAATGAAAATCCCAGATTAAAAATAGCTGACTCTTAAAGATGAGAGATGGCAAGGGATAATTGAAAGAACACTGAATTTGGAGGCAGAGGAACAACATTCATATGCCCCTTCTGTTACTTACTGCCTATATAACCCTATACATGTACCTTAAATTTCCTTGTACTCAGTTTTCTCATCTGTAAAACAAAATGGGTGAAACTAGATGACCTCTCAAAGGTGTGCTGGAGCCAGTTGGCACTGGCTCGTAAAATCGAATTGTTAAATTGTCAGTGAGACCATTTACACCTTGAAAATTGACAAACAACTACAAATCGAAGCTTGATTTATTGGTTCATTGATTGTTAGAGTTAAGAAAGATCAGATGGAGAAAATATCAATAATGCGGATTAAACTTAAAATACATTGTATATATGTATTGTATTGTATATTATATGTATACAATATGTATATTGTATACACATGTATGCATGCATGTATGCATGTATATATGCACGTATATTTTAGAGAACTGGTTGTTGAATCATTTATCATCACACCTTTGCTCTCCTATCTAGAGCTACACTCTACATACTTAAATGTAAATGTTTTATGAAGCATTTGACATATATTATTTCATTTGATCCTTACAACAACTATATGAGAAAAACCATAAAGTTGATAATCCTGATTTTGAAATAGAGAAAACTGAGGTTCAAAAAGCTGAACCAATTTGGCAAGGTCAGATAGCTACTAAATGGCAAGACTGGAACTTGGACCTAACTTTTCTGACCTCAAACATTCAGAAAATCTTGATGTGGCTAGAAAAACCAAGTGAACATGCCTCTTCATACCTTCTTCTGGTGGCCCCTGAGGTATGTAGATTGGTGTACTCTAACCAGTCCCACCAAAAGAAAATAACTGGGAGCTTCAATACAAGAAACAAAAACAAAAACCCAACACGTACATGTAAACATACTCTAATAGGTACATCTCTTCAACCCCTTTCCTTTATGAGTTTTTTAACTACAGATGTTATATAAGAGGTGCTTTGTGATGTTCAGTGACCTTCTGTAGTATGTTTCAGCAAAACAAAGGTAGCCCTGACTGAGATCCTCTGGGTCTCTAACACCTGTGAATTTTTAATAATTTTTTTCTTCTTTTGTTTTGGCAGAATAATAACTGCTTTCCTCTTCCATTGATTTGAACTGTTTTTAGAAAAGGGAAAAAATGAAGCTCAGCAGAATTTGATGAACAAAACATCTCAATTTTGTACTAATGCTGGATTATAACATGCAAATGTATATTGTAGACACAAGCTAAATTTTTCTCTAGTGGGAGAATCTTCACAGATCTTTAAAAGTTAACACAAAGAAAATGCATATGCCTTTTTTTAGTCAGTTACAGAAATACAGTAATAGCTCACTAAGTAAATTCAAAATCTCCTAGTAGAAAATTTGACAAAAATATTTTTTTTGTTGCAGTAGAATTACTCTTCATGTTTGTGTTATTGATGATGATGACGACGACGATGATGAAGATGATGATACTAATGATAGTTATAGGTCAGTTATTCTCTGGGAAAAAAACAGTATTCATTTTTCCTTTCCATTGAGATATTTTTCAGATATGGAAGACTTTTGGTGATTCATTGCAGACCAAAGATCACTATCTATCAATTAATTCAAGTAAGAACATTTATTAAACACACTAAATATAGAAGCAATCTAACTTAATGGATAGAAATTTGGACTTGGAGTCAAGACCAGTGTTCAAATCCCATTTCTTACATTAACTAGATATGTGAAATTGGGAAAGTCAATTAATTTCTGTGTTCCTTATAGATAAATCTGATTTATTTCCCTCTTTTGGTGATATCACCACTTCCTATATTTTCACATGTATTTTTGTTAGGCAAATTTGACCCTTCCCATACACAGAAAAATAAACACATAGGAGAAAGTGAATAAGAAAATAAGAGAGTTTTTTTTTTTTTAGGAATTTTCAGGAGGAAAAATTCATTAACAGTTTTTGTATCTGAGAAATCTTCACTGGTGGGTTTGCAACAGAATCATGTGAAAAGATGCTATTAAGGTGATAGACCAAGGATGATCGAGATAGGGTTAGTGGATGATAGATTACTTTAAGTATTGGAATGACTCTCATGTAGAAGAGGGATTGGACTTTTTTTTTGCTTTGTTCCAAAGGGAACATCTAGAAATAATGAATAAGAAGTTGCAAAGATAAAGATTTAGAATTGATGAAAGTTAAAATAAACAACCTAAGTATTGTTTGTAAGAGTTGTGCAAAAGCTGAAAGAGCTACCTCTGTAGGTATTTCTTCTCACCTGTAGTGTTCAAGTAAAGGATGGCTGACCAGTCTGGGGGATATTGAGGAATACATTTTTAGATATGGGTTGGATAAGATGGGCTCTGGGGTGCTATTCCAAGTTGCTGTAGTATGTACAATAGATGGATTATCTGATTAAATGGCATCACCTTGAAGGATAACAAATGGTAATTTGATTGACTAAGTATTTTATGGACTATGGTTTCAGTTATTAAATAGGTCTGGAAATTTAAAAAAAGCAATAGATTTAAATGTGAAGATAAACTCAAATATTAAAAAAGCACCAATTGGTTATAACACTATTTTTGCTATTACTTTATTGAAATTTGTGACAGAAATAACATAATCCATCAAAATACTACAAAGGAATTAGTTTAATCATATCTTTATTTTATTAATTATGGATTATTATTTATTTATCTTTACTTATCCAGAATTTATTTATTTTTAGTTTTCAGCATTCATTTCCACAAAATTTTGAGTTATAAATTTTCTCCCCATTTCTCTCCTACCCCCACAACAAGATGACATTCATACTGATTACCCCTTCCCCCAGTTTTCCCTCCCTTCTATCCCCCTATCCTCCCTCTTACCCCTTTCCCTCTCACTTTATCATAGGGAAAGATAGATTTCTATACCCCATTGCCTGTATATCTTATTTTCTGGTTGCATATAAAAACAATATTTAACATTTGTTTTTAAAACTCTGAGTTCCAAATTCTCTCTCTTCTTCCTTCCTCGCCCACCCCCATTGAGAAGACAAGCAATTCAATATAGATTATATATGTGTAGTTATGCAAAACATTTCCATAATAGTCATATTGTGAAAGGCTAACTATATTTCCCTTCATCCTCTCTCAACCCCATTTCTTCTATTTTATCCTTTGACTCTATCCTTTATCAAAAGTGTTCTCTTCTGACTATTCCCTCCCCAATCTGTTCTCCCTTCTATCATTCACCCCCCCCCACCCTTCTTATTCCCTTCCTCCTTACTTTCCTGTAGGGTAAGATACCCAATTGACTGTGTATGTTATTTCTGTCTTAAGCAAAATATGAGAGTAAGGTTGACTCATACCCTTTCACCTCCCTGTTCTTCTCCTCCATTGCAACAGCTTTCTTTTGTCTCTTTTATGTAAGATAATTTACCCTGTTCTATTTCTCCATTTATCCTTTCCCCAATATATTCCTCTCTCACTCCATAATTTTATTTTTTAAATACCTGCCCTTCATAAAGTCTCATTAGTTACAAATATCATCTTTCCATATTGGAATGAAAATAGTTCAACTTTAATAAATTCCTTATGATTTCTCTTTCCCATTTACCTTTTCAGGCTTCTCTTGATTCTAGTATTTGAAAGTCAAATTTTCTATTCACCTCTGGTATTTTCGTCTAGAATACTTGAAAGTCCTCTACTTCATTTAATATCCATTTTCTCCCCTTAAATATTTTACTCAGTTTTTCTGGGTAGGTGATTCTTAACTTTAATCCTATCTCCTTTGACCTTCTAAATAATCATATTCCAAGCTCTTTGATTCATTAATGTAAAAACTGCTAGATCTTGTGTTATCCTGATTAAGTTTCCACAATACTCAAATTGTTTCATCCTGACTGCTTGTAATATTTTCTCCTTGACCTAAGAATTCTGAAATTTGGTTACAATATTCCTAGAACTTTTCTTTTGGGAATCTATTTCAAGAGGCAATCAGTGGGTTCTTTCAAATTCTATTTTACCCACTGGTTCTAGAACATTTGGGCAGTTTTCCTTGATAAATTCTTGAAAGATGATGTCTGGGCTCATTTTTTGATTATGGCTTTCAGACAGTCCAATAATTTTTGTATTATCTCTCCTGGTTCTCTTTTCCAGGTCAATGGGCTTTCCAATTAAATATTTCACATTGTCTTCTATTTTTTCATGTTTTTGGATTTGTTTAATAATATCTTGATTTCTCATAATGTCATTAGGTTCCATTTGCTCCATTCCAATTTTGAAGCAATTATTTTCTTCAATGAGCTTTTGGACCTCCTTTTCCATTTGACCAATTCTGGCACACTTTAGGCACTCTTCTCCTCATGGGCTTTTTGGACCTTTTTTGCCATTTGGGTTAGTCTATTTTTAAGGTGTTATTTTCTTCAGCATTTTTTGAGTCTCCTTTAGCAAGCTGTTGACTTGTTTTTCATGATTTTTTTGCATCACTCTAATTTCTCATCCCAATTTTTTCCTCTAATTCTCTTACTTAATTTTCAAAATCCTTTTTGAACTCCTCCATGGTCTAAGACCAATTCATATTTTTCTTGGAGGTTTTTGATGCAGGAGTTTTGACTTTTTTTGTCTTCTTCTGGTTGTATGTTTTGTTCTTATTGTCACCAAAATAACACTCTATAGTCTGATTTTTTTCTCTCTGTTTGCTTATTTTCCTGGCCAGTTGCTTGACTTTTGAACTCTTTTTCAAGGTAGGACTCTGCTTCCAAAGTGGAGAGAATTCTATCTTAAGTTTCTGGGGTTTGCGTAGCTGTTGTCAGAGCTTCTTCTAGGCACTTTTAAATTTTCACTTCTCCTAAGGTGATATGATCAAAGCAGATCTCTTTACTCCTCTCCTCTCCTGTAATATGGTCTGTGAGCCACTACAAGCACTCTTTTCTGCCTTGGAACTGTGAGGAGGACTCCCTCTCAACAGCCACCACAAGCTCTGCCATGCTAGCACTCCTCACTCTATGACTGTCACCCAAGATTGTGACCCAGATCCAAGCAGGTCAAAGCAAGTGAGTCCAGCCTCAGCAACAAAAAGGGATCCCTGCAATTTGCCCTCTGATCAGCTGCTTGAACCCCCCACCATCTATAGGCCTAGATCTCTGGAAGCAGCCACTGCTGCTGCTGCTATTGCCTTGTCACCTCTGCCACCCCCAGGCTAGGACTCAACCATGTTCTTCTCTCACACACATTCTACAGAGTTTCCCCATTGACCTTCTACTTTGTCTTTGGCATTCATGGGTTGAGAAATTTGGAAACTGCCAAAGCTGCCAGTCTATTTATCTTTTCTTAAAGCACATGTGTGAACAGGTCATTCCCTTTTTCAAAACATCCCATTGGTTCCCTATCATCTCTAAGATAAAATATAATCTCTTCATTTTGACATTTAAAACTCTTTACAATTTACCTCTCCACAATATTGCCACAATACATTAGTTCCTTTTGTATACTCTGTATTCCATTTGAAGTGTTCTTCTTATTATAGCTCCCACAGAAGATTTCATTTCCTGTCTCCATCCTTTTGTACTGGCTATTGGGTCTGGAATTCCAGCTTTCCTCACTGCTATCTCTGAGAATCACTAGTTCTCTTCGAAATTCAGTTTAAGAGCCACTTTCTATATGAGACTTTTCCTGGTTTATACTCTTTCTCTCTTTTTGCTTTACATAAATATGCATTGTTGTAAACTTGCCTTTATCTAAAGAATTCTGAAAGAAATTCACATTCTAAAAAAACTCCCCATGCCCTCCACTCCCCTTCCCCCTAAAAGACAAACAAACCACAAGCCATGTATGTTAACTTTGTCTCTGCTGCTATACATGTGTGGGCACTCTGTGGCTTCCCCACAAGACAAACAAACCAATAAAACTAAAGACAAGCCCTCAAAATGAAAGCAGAATAATGGACTCACCACCCAGTGGATGGGGGGGCTTAACTTGGTATCTCCACTGTCAGAGAGAAGACTTTTGCTACATTCCACTCACTTTCCTGTGTGGCCGGCTCCTGTGTACCTGTCTTACCTCCATCTGTCCTTGCACTTCTGTGTCACCTGCCCTCTCTTGTCTCTGTTCATGTTGTGTCCAGCTCCCAATATCTGTCCTTCCCTCCTTCTCCCCCTCCCTGCCTACTGTGTTCTTTTCATTCTGGCCAGGCTCCCAGATGTCCTTAAAATGGGTACTGGTCCCCACCTCCATGAACGGTCAGCCCTCTTCCCTACTTTCTCCCTTTTTTCCTCCCTCTTTTCCCTATGTCTCCTGAAGAGGTGGCATCATGGAAAAATCATTTTAAGTAGAAGTCTGTGGAATGGTCCACTAACATTAAATGAGAACTGTCTGTACATACATATACACAAACATACAATCAATATGTGCATTTGCATTTATAGTTAATAAATGTACTGTCTACTACATTGGGGCAGCTTGGTGGTGCAGTGGATAGAGTACTTGGCCTGGAGTCAGGAAGACATATCTTCTTGAGTTCTAATCTGGCCTCAGATATTTACTAGCAGTGTGACCCTGGGCAAGTCACATAACCCTCTTTGCTTCAGTTTCTTATCTATAAAATGAGCTGGAGAAGGAAATGGCAAAATATTCCAGAATCTTTACCAAAAAACCCCCAAATGGGTTCATGAAGAGTTAGATATGACTGAAATGCCTGACCTTATATACCATATGCTATATACACACATGTACATCCACACACATATATATTTATACACATATTCACACACACACACACACACACACACACATATATATAATATGCTATACACTCGTATACATTTAATCGCACATTCTGTCTTTTCTGAGAGAATGCAAATTCCTTAAAGGTACAGACTTTTTCTCACCTGGGATTTCACTGTATTAATGAAATCACATGTACAGTTTCCATCCTTGATGGCTAGAGCATATAAAATATTTACTGAATGGATGGATAATCCCATTTTGCTTCAGAGGGGTTGAATTGGGTGGTGGTCATCAAAATGGAGAAGAAGGGATAGATTTGAGAGATAATGTGGAAGAAGAGTACATAGGACTTTGCAACTGAGTAGATATGGGGGCTGAAGCAAAGGTAAAATCAAAGATAATGTTGGTGTTATGATCACATGGGACTTGTATCGTCAAATACGGAAGTTTGGAGACAGTTCAGATTTTTATAACTTCATTTTTATAAGGGGAGGAGAGGCAAGAACAAGATGCTCCATTTTAGATATGCTGAGTTTGAGATAAGCTTAGGCTATAGAAGGAAATATCTAGCACTTCACAGGTGATGTTCAAGAGAGATTTGGGAGTCTTCTGCAAAAAGCTGAAAACTGAATCCAGAGACACAAATGAAATCACTAAGGGAGGGAGTGCAGAAAGAGAAGAGGACCCAGGACAAAGCTTTCTCTAACTAACACAGCTTACACTGAACACTCTCCTGCCTGAACTCCTAATTCACTCAATAGTTAGTACTGCACAATTAAGCACTTAATTGTTATTTAATTGTGGCATGTGCCTAAGCTTTGTCTCTCTAGCTTGATTGTAGGGCAGGGAGTGTTATCTTTCTTTATATATTTCATAGTTCCCAGGCTAGTTTTCAGTATATAATAGGCAATTAGTGTGTACAACTCTGATCACATTCCAGATAAAAAAATTTAAATAATTTTCTTTTACCTACCAAATAGAGAGGTAACATATTACCTTGTCATAGAGGTCCCTTTCCTCCAACCTGGAATCTGGAACCAAATAACTGTTTTTAACTCATCTTTATAATTTCTAGTTTAGTAGATAAAAGACCATTCTCTGGATATGCCTCATAGTTGCATATCCGACTTATACTCTCTGCTTCAATTAAATCCAAAACAGCTTTACTGAATTTAACAAACATTTATTTTAAACCTTCACTACTGGCAAGCCATTATGGCAGAGGTTAGGAATAAAAACCAAAACAACCCACTCATTGTTTCTCAGAAATCTGTAGAATTCAGCATCCCTCAACTGAAAAAGCACTGATGCTAGAGTTGGTATCTCTGGGATGGCGTTTGGCTTCCGACACTTATGGCTTGCATGAACTTGGACAAGTCCCTTCTTCTGCCTGTGCTTCAATTGTCTTGTCTGTAAAATAAAGTGGCTGGCTGAGATAGTCTCTAAGGTACCTAGCAGCACTAGGACTATGATTTTGTGATCTCCTCCAGCTGGAATTTCAGTTGTTCTCCTAGGTCCAGCTCACATGCCAATTCTTGCCATCTTCTTTGATTTCTCTCCACTGAAATTTGATGCTGCTTCATTCTTTTTTTTTTTTTAAACAAATACTTTATTAACTTCTGTTTTACATCATTCATTTCCGCCAGATTTTGAGTTACAATCATTTTCCCCCCATTATTCCCCTACCCAACCTCCCAGAATAGCAGTCCCATAAGATATCGCTTCCTCCAATCTGCTCTCTCCCATACCTTCTCCCATACCCCCATCGACTTTTCCATTAGAGGAAGATGAATCTTTGTGTCCCAATGCCTGCACATCTTATCTCCCAATTATAGGCAAAAGAGCATTAATAATAGTATTTATATATATATTTGAAACATTTAATGTTATGACCTTGAATTTCAGATCCATTTCCTTCCTCCCTTGTCACCCATTCCTTCTTGGGATATAAGTAATTCAGTATATGTTGTACATGTCTAGCTATGCAAAACATTATCATGGTAGATATATTGTACAAGGCTGCTTATAATTCCCTCCCACTCATCCCACCCCAGCTGGTCCATTCCCTACATGATCCTGTCCCTCTTCTATAGTGGGTACTTCCAACCTCCCTCACCCCAAGGATGCCCTCCCATCCATCATCCCTCCTCTCATCCCCCTTCCCCCTATCCTGCTGCAGGCTGAGATATCCCATTTAGTATGTATGTCATTTTCTCCCTGAACCAAATTCAATGTGAATGTGGTTTTGCCTTTTTAGCCTTCCTTATTCTCCCCCTCCTTTGCACCCACTTCCCCTACATGAGATAGTTTACCCTACCATGTCTCTCCCCATCTCCTCTTGCCACTTTCCTCTCTCACCTCATAATTTCATCCCTTGAGTATTCTCCCTTCCCAACAAATTCAACCTATGCCCTCTATCCATATATAACTGTAACCATATACACACACATTCACATATGTATTCATATGACCACACCCCCTTCTTCCATTATTTTCATAGTGAGAAAGATATCATCAGTCACAGTTATTGCTTTTCCATATAGGAATGTAAATAGTTCAACTTTGATAAGTTCCTTTTGATTTCTTTTCCCTGATTACCTTCTCAGGCATCTCTTCCTTCTTGCGTCTGATGTCAAATTTTCTATTCAACTCTGGTTTTTTCCTCAAGAATGCTTGAAAGTCCTCTATTCCACTGAATGACCATATTTTCCCCTGAAACAAAATACTCAGTTTTGCTGGGTAGGTGACCCTTGGGTTCATTCCCAGTTCTTTTGCCCTCTGGAATATCATATTCCATGCCCTTCATCCCTCAGTGTAGAAGCTGCCAGGTCCTGGGCTATTCTGATTGTGTTTCCACAATATTGAAATTGTTTCTTCCTGGCTGCTTGTAGTATTTTCCTTGATCTGGGGATTCTGGAACCTGGCTATAATATTCCTGGGAGTTTTCTTTTTGGGATCTTTTTCAGGAGGTGATCGGTGGATTCTTTCAACCTCTATTTTGCCCTCTGGATCTAAAACATCAGGGCAGTTTTCCTTGAGAATTTCTTGAAGGGTGATTTCTAGGTTCTTTCCTTGATCATGGCTTTCAGGTAGTCCAATAATTTTTAAATTGTCTCTCCTGGATCTATTCTCCAGGTCAGTGGTTTTTCCCATGAGATATTTCACATTGCCTTCTAATCTTTCGTTTGTTTGGATCTGCTTAACAGCATCTTGATTTCTCATAAAGTCATTAGCTTCCATTTGCTCCAGTCTAACTCTGAAGGAATGAATCTCCTCAGTGAACTTTTGAGATTCTTTTTCCATCTGGCAAATTCGACTTTTTAAGGCATTCTTCTCCTCATTGCCCTTTTGGGCCTCCTTTGCCATTTGAGTTAGTCTATTTTTTAAGGTGTTGTTTTCCTCAGTCAGGCTGTTGACCCTCATTTCATACTTTTCCTGCATCCTTCTCATTTCTCTTTCCAATTTTTCCTCCACTTCTCTTATTTGATTTTTAAAGTCCTTCTTAAGGTCCTCTATGGCCTGCAACCCGCTCATGTTTTCCCCTGGGGCTTTTGGAGCAGGACTTCTGACCTCACAGTCCTTTTCCCGCTCTATGCCCCCAAAATAGGAGTCTAGGGTTGCATTTTTCTGTTTCCTTTGCCTTGGCATGTTGCCACTTAATTGCTTGACTTTTGGGCTTGTTGCCACACTATGGCTTTAAGGCCAGATAGAGGAATTTTCGTCCCGAACGTGTGGGGGGCAACTTCCGTTTCTGGCAAGCTGTAAACCCACCCACAACTTCCACCCTAGATCACAATCCAGATCCAGGGAGGTTAAAGCAAGAGCGATTACCCCCCAAGACTGATCGCTGGATCTCCCCACGATTTGTAGGCTGGGAGCCGGAAATGCCTCTGAAAACTACACAGTGGCGTGTCTCCTCAGCAGCTTCTAGCCCCCAGGGGAGGGAGCTGACGCATTCCCCAAATACAGGTCCCAAAGTCCATAGGACACTAACCTCTTACTTTGTCCTAGGCAAGTCTATGTTGATAATTCTGGCGTCTCCACAGTTCCTGGTGTTCTGGGGTTCCTCCAGCCGGCTGCTGGCCCTGCCGCCCTGGGGCTAAAACCTCGGCTCACGTGGACCTGGGCTCGGCTCGGCTCCTGCGCTCTGCGCGCTGCCGGCTCCCAGACCACTGCGCTGGTCCTTCCTGCAGGGTGCTGGGCTGTCCTCAGCGGGAGGTTAGCTTCTCTGTGTCGTTCTGTGGGTGCTGGGGCTCCAGAAGATTTTCAGAGTCCTTTTTTACATAGTTTGTGGAGAATCTGGGGGCAGAGAGGCTTGGACGAGCTGTTTCTATTCCGCCATCTTGGCTCCGCCCCCGATGCTGCTTCATTCTTGATCACTTTATCACATCATTCCAAATTTCAGAGCTGTTTTCCCTCCACCATATTCAAATACTGTGAAGTCGATTGTGAAAATCATATAATAATGCCATAGGCATGTACAACAGAGGCCAGGTGTGTTGGCGCATGTTGAAGGTATATTCCTCTGAGAGAAGGCCTGTGATTTATGGAGAGCTATAAACCATGAAAGCTACTATTATTGTTGTTTTCAGTTGTGTCTGACTCTTCATGACCCTATTTGAGGGTTTTCTTGGCGACGATACTGGAGTGGTTTGCCATTTTCTTTTCCAGTTCATTTTATACATGAGGGAACTGAGGCAAACAGTGTCAAGTGACTTGCTCAGGGTCACACAGCACATGTCTGAGGTTGGATTTGAACTTAGGCTTTCCTGACTCCAAAGCCAGAGTTCTATCTACTGAACCACCTAGCTGCCCTCACAGCCATTGGGTTCACCACAAATGCATGCTGTCTCATATTGCTTGCAATAATGAAGATTGTAATAGGTAGAACCAAGAGAACATTGTATGCAGTAACAACAATATTGTTCAAAGAGCAACTGTGAGTGACTAAGCTATTCTGAGTAACATGAATATTCAGATCAACTGCAGAGGACTTATGAAGGAAAATGTTATTTTCTTCCAAAGAAAGAACTGATGTGTGGATGTACATATATTATAGTTTCACACACACATGCATGTATGCACAACATGCATATATGTATACACATAAGTATCTATTTATAAGTAGGCACATATGGGCATGTACACAAATGTATACGCATATGCACATATATGTGCACACAATGCACACAATGCATACACACATGCGTGTACATATAGATATAATGTGTGTTTATATAATGTATATATAAAATGTATATACATAATATGTGTACATATATGTGTGTGTGTATAAAGTGTGTTTGTGTGTATAATCAAACATTGGTTTTCTCTAATGTGGGGTTGGGAGGGAGGGAGAAAGACAACTTACAACTCAAAATGTTATTCCCCCCCAAAATCCCCAAACCAAATATGTCATTTTTATCTCAGCTGGAGTCTCACTGCTGCATGGCTCTTATTTATCTCTGATTGCTTCTTTATTTATACTCCATAACTTGTCTTTCAAACCTTCTCTTTCCATAAACTTCTATATCACTTCTTTCCCAGAAGCCATTTTCAAAATCCCTTTGTTTACTTAGACTACTTTTTGAAGCCAGTCTCCATCAGTCTTCTCCATCATTCCCACTTCCTTTGCTCCATTCTCTGATGAGGAGGTAGACCTTTTTGCCAGGGCCAGTCCCTCTACTCATCCTCTTTAACCGTATCCGTCTCCTGTAGATGACTGTCCTCTCTATCATTTCTGCTTTTAATCTTTAATCTTAATCTTTCATCCCTTCTTATTCACTATCTTCTTTCATGGGGTAGGCATTGCCCACAAACATAGATACATTTTCCAGAATGGCAGAGTACATAAAGGAATGCATGTGGTGTCAAAGGAACTGAATTCAAGGCCTACTCTTGATACTTCCTGTGTGACTTGGGGAAAATAATTTAATTTCTTTTGGCTCTAGTGTCCTCATTTGTAATATAAGGGAGGTAAAATCAAATAGCCACTGAATTTCCTTCCAGCCCTAGATCCATGTTACTGTGATCTATCTTTAAAAATTCTTTCCTTTACCTTTAAGCCATCACCATATATCTCTTTTCTCTTTCATAGCCAGACTCCTAAAAGGGGCCATCTGTTCTTGTTTCCTCAATTTTCTTACCTTTCTTTCACTCTCAATCCCTTACAATCCAGCACAATATATTGGATAAGTTAGGTGCTCAAAGAATGCTTTTTTACCCCCCTTATTAATGAATTAAAGGTTGTAGCAATTACAAATAGCCGTAAGAGAATGAATCTATGGATGAGGAAACCTATGAAAGCCTGAAGCTTATTCAAGATGAGAACTCTAAGACTGATTCGTTTGCTCACTTGATTTTTTAACTGTTAATTAGACGTGGCCGTTACCTATTTAAAGCTGTTACAGAGACAGAAATATCCTCAGCTTCTTAAAAGAAAAGTCTATTATTGGTCAGCATATATATAAACATATATATGCACACATATAAAAGCTTACATTTTAAAATTATTTTAAGTGTGCAAAGTATATTTTACATATATTACCATATATAATTAAATTACTTAAATATTTTAAATAATACTAGACCTTGCAAATATTACATACTAATAATTCTCTCTCTCTGCTTTTCTTCCTGGAATGAGACAATCCAATAAATTTAACTTGTATTTGCTGAGTGCTCATGTGCTAGGTACTTATATTCTAATTAGGACATAAAATGCACACATACACGTGAAAAATTTAAACCACAATGCAAGGAACTACAGGACAAATAATAAGAACACAGGAGTACAGAGAAAGGCAATATAAGACTAGACTTGAGTAATGAGGGAAAATTTCACGAATGAGATGCATTTGACCTGAACTTTGAAGAACTGATAAGATTTGATTACGAGAAAGAATAATTATTTGGGTGGGGAGAAGCTCACAACATGAGCAAAGATTTAGGGATAGAGGTGAGTATATTGAATTCGATATAAAGAAAAGGCAAGTGATAAATGAAGCAGTGAAGAAGGATAACATTTGAATGAACAGAATGGGTCCAGATTTTTTAAAACTTTGAAATTCACTCTGAAGAATTGGAATTTTATCCTGTAGATTGCAGGAAGTCATTAGACAACTAGGTGGTTTAATACATAAAACATTGGACAGGGATTATGGAAGAGTTGAGTTCAAATGTGGCCTCAGATGCTTACTAGCCGTGTGATCCTGGGTAAATCACTTAACCTTGAATTGCCTCAGTTTCCCTAATTGTAAAATGGGGATGATAAGAATAGCATTTGCCTCCCAGGATCATTGTGGGCATCAAATGAGATAGTATTTGTAAACTACTTAGTACAGTACCTGGCACATAGTAGGTGCTTATTCTTCTCTTCACTAAAGATTTTTAAGTAAAGGTATTACATAACAAACCTGCTATATTTGCACAAGTAATAACTGACAGTTCTTAATCTCATCATGGTAGGGAGGTGATATCATGTCCTTGAAGTCTAGACCAACAGAGCACAAACACACATTCTGACACAGGTCCTGACAAGCTAGAAAAGCATAGTGCACAAAGCTATTAACAGACTATATTTTTCATGTGGGCACAACTCATCATGGCTCAGAGAAGGTCATCCCCAGGTCAACCACAGAGTAATTAAAATTTAACATTGCAAAGAGCACTAGCGAGACTTGGAACCAGGAAGGCTTGAGTTCAAGTCCAGACTCTAACAAGTACTAGATATGCGATAATGGGCCAGTGACTCCTTGAACCTTGCTTTCCTCATGTGCAAAATGAGGATAATTACATTTAGAGCATCTTTATCACAGTTTTTATGATGCCCATAATAGACATAAAATAGCTCACCAACCTGTCATTATACAAGCATAAGCTATCAGTGTTAATAATCATATTAATATTACTAGGTTGTTGGGAACTTTGTAAGTGGAGGGAGTACTCATACCAATGAAATTGAAAGTCATTGACATACTGAAGTATTTATCTGCTTACCAGTGTATAAAATGGATTATAATAGGATAGATTTTTTTTCAAGGGGTAGACTGGAAAGAGAGAGACCAGTTAGAAGTCTGCTGCATTCTGGCATGTGGCTTCATCATTCAACTGAAAATGTTCTCACTAACATTACCAATGATCTCTTAATTGACAAATTGTCCACTCTCTGTATATGTGGATTCCTAGATCCATATATCCAGACCATGTCACTTCTGAGCTCCAATCCTATATCACCATCTATTGGATGCTTCCAATTAGATGTCCTTAGGTTTTTTCATTTCAACATGACCAGAACAGAGCTTTCTGCCAAAATCCACCCCTCTTCTTAACCTTTCTCTTTCTGTCAAGGGCACCACCCTCCTTCCAGTAACACAAACGAGAAACTTCAGAAACATCCTCCATTCAATATCTGCCACTCCACACATGTCTAAGCAGTTTCCAAGTCTTGTTGATTCGAACACCACAGTCTCTCTCAGACCTATCTTCTTTCTATTCCAGTTCAAGTCCTCATCACTTTTTGCTGGGATATTGGAATAGCTTCCGAATTTGTCTTCCTGACTCAACTGTATCCCTTCTCCATCACATGGATGTCAGAATGGTATTCCTAATACCTGGATCTGACAATGACTTTCTCCTGCTAAAAACAAACAAACAAACCAAAACAAAAAAAAAAACACAAAAAAAAAAGAAACACATTTTTTCTAGTGGATTCCAGTCACCTCTGGGATGAAATACAATCTCCCCCTCAGGCATTTAAAACCCTTCATAATCTGACTCTAGCCTCAGGGTCCTCTTCAGTGGTCACCATAACTATTTATTGAGCTCTCACCTCAGCAAGTCTATCCCTTTACACTTTCCAAATTGATTCATTATCTCACTAACTTTTGTTCTGTCATTTTCAGTCCTGCCTGACTCTTTGTGACCCCATTTTGGTATTTTCTTGGCAAAGATACTGGAGTGTTTGTCATGTCTTTCTCCAGCCCATTTTACATGTGAAGAACTGAGTCAAACAGGTATTTGCCCAGTTATGTCACCTTGCAAGTGTTTGAAGCCACATTTGAATTCATGAAGATGAGTCTTCCTGACTCAAGGCCTGGCACTCTTATCAGCTACCACTCCCACTCACTATATCAGCTATTACAAACTTATTTATCCTCCTTTAAAACTCTCACTCCAACATCTCAGTTGAGGACCTTGCTACATACTTCACAGAAAAATTGCAACCATTCACCAAGAGTTCCCTCTTTTATCCATCTCCTCACTTCATATCACTCAGATAACTTTTCCCACTAACGCTTCCTTCAATTCCAGTCTCATATGAAGAGATATATCTTCATCTTAACAAGAATTAAATCAACTATACACGTTTTACCCCAAACCTCTCCCATCCCTCTCATCGTTTTCAGGAGTTGGTTCCACTGCCACTCTTGCTTTCTCTCTAATCTTAAATCTCTAATTCTCCACTGACTCCTTCTTGTTGTAATAAATGTACTCATTTCTCCCCATCCTAGAAAAATGAAAACAAAACACAAAATGAAACAAAACACAAAACCCAGTCTCTGGAAAAAACAACAACAACAATAAAAACAAAACACCTCTAATTTGATTCATTCATGTTAACTATCAACTGCCATATATTATTCCCTTCTTGGATAAGCTTAAGAAAATCATCTGTATTACAGCGCTCGACTTCTCCATTCTCTCTCTTCTAAACCCTCAGCAAGCTGGTTTCCAATATCACCCATTCTACTGAAACTGCCCTCTCCAACGTTATTAATGATTTGTTGATGCAGCGTTTGATACAGATGAAGACCATTTCCTCCCAGCCATCTAACCATTTTTCTCAGTCTCTTTTGTTGTGTCTTTAGTCAGGTTACCTAGTCATACTTTTTTTAACTTAATTTATTTATATTCATCACATATGTTGACACTATATATTTCATTTGTTTTCAAATTTGTCATATTTTTATGACATATATTTATGTATCTTGTATTCATCTTTTTCTCTTTACACAGCAAGTATCCTAGATTAGGTCATCATAACCTCTTGCCTAGATTATTACATTTGTATTTCAACTGATTCTCTCTTCACTGCAATCCATCTTTCACTCATATCCTAAAAGTGATTTTCCTAAAGTAGAGGGCTGAATACGGAATCCAATTTAAGAAGCTCCAGAGGTTCCCTAACTTCTCCAGGATTAATTATAATCTCCTCTGTGTGACATTTATAGGCCTTTACCACCTGGCCCCTTTCTTTTTTTCTTTTTTTTTTTTTGCTTTTTGGAGGGCAATTGGGGTTAAGTGACTTGCCCAAGTTCACATGGCTAGTTTTTGTGTTAAGTGTCTGAGGCTGGATTTGAACTCAAGTCCTAACTCCAGGGCTGGTGCACTATTAACTGTACCACCTAGCTGCCCCCACCTTCCAGCCTTCTTATACTATACTCCTCATCATTGTGGATATCTCAAATTGGTTATCTTGAAGCCCCCTTAAACTCAACATGTTCAATATTCATTATCTTTCCCACAAAACTTTCTCCTCTTTCTAGTTTCCCTATAACTGTGTAGGGTCTCACCATTCTTCTTAGTCACCTGGGCTCACAACCTAGATACACACTTACATCCTAACTCTCCCCCTCACTTTGTATCCAATCGATTGCCAACTTCTATCAATTTTAATTTTGCAAATTTTCTCCTATACTCCCCCTTCTCTTTTCTGACATTGCTGTCTCCCTTGTATGGACCCTTATCACTTTATACCTGACCAATTTCAATAGCCTTCTGGTTGGTCTCTCTGCTTGAATAGCCTCCTGGTTAGGTCTGCCTCACTCCAGTCCATCTTCCACTGTGTTGCCATAGTGCTCTTTCTAAAGTGCAAGACTGACCATGTCACTTCATTTCTCAATAAATGCAAATGATTCTCTATTATTTTCAGAATCAAATATAAAATCTGTTTGACTACTAAACCTCTTCATAAATTAGTCTCTTTTTCCATTTCACTCTTCTTATTCTTCATTTCCCTACAGGTAAACTTGAATTCAGAGACAATGGTTTCCTTGCTGTTGCACATACATCTCCTGATGTCATCCATTTTCATTGGCTCTCTACTATACATAGAGTTCTCTCATTCCCTGTCTCATTTTCTTGGCTTCCCTGGCTTTCTTCAAGTTTCAGCTTAAATCTAACTTTCTCTAAGACATCTTTCTCAATCTTGCTTAATGCTAATGCCTAAGTTGACTCCAATTTACCCTGTAAATGTCTTGTTTGCATATAGTTATTTGCATGTTGTCTCCCTCATTAGAATGTGAGCTAATGAGAGTGGAATTGTTTTTGCCTTTGTATGCCTGTCTTAGCACATTCCTTGGCACGTTGTAAGTATTATGAGAATTGACTGACTCTCTTCGTTATCCAACTACAATGACTAACTTGCATTTACTCACGCAGTACACTTTATCTGAAAACTGTTGGACTTTATCTTGGCTATCTTCCTTGTATAGAATGCCCTCCCTCATTACCCCCACTTAGCTTCCCTAAAGATAGCTCAAAGCCTGCTTTATTTATTTGACCTTTCCCAGTCCCCCATGTCTCATATTCCATGTCCTATGCCGTCCCTTGAATATTACTTTCCATGATCCTGTATGTATGCAATTAGTTACATGTTCTCTCCACCATTAGTATAGGAACTACGTGAAGGTGAGAATTGTGTTTGCCTTTGTTTTTTGTCATTGACATGAACATAATGAATGCTTATTGACTGTACACCAAATAATATATTATATTACTTTTCTGGAATTATTACATGTTACTACACTTTACAGATTCTATGTTCTATTTATATTCCTTATATGTAACCCTATATTTCCTACCTCTGTGCCTTTGCATAAATGTCCTCTTTGTCCTATGACTAGAATGTACATGCTTCTCAGCTGGATTTCTCTAAGAATCTTTATTTTCTTCAAAGTTCAGCTCAAGGGTTACTTTCTATCTGATATCTTTCTTGATTCCCCAGATGTTATAGTACCTTTCACCAATTGCACTTTATATATACTTTTAAATATATATATATGTATAAAATATTTTTTTCTATGCCAGGATATAAGATCCTTGAGGGCAGGAATAGTTTCTTTTTTATCCCTCGCACAGTGCTTGGCACACATTCATTTAATCAATAAGTTTTTGAATGATTGTTTGATCAGTAGCTTTGAAAAAATATTAGGGGTAGAAATAATCAGATTTGGTAGCATTGAATTGAAAGGTTTAAAATTGAACATAGAAAACTGGCAAAGGGATGGCATCTTTAATAGGACTAGGGGAGTTGAGAAGGATATGTGGTTTGTGGGTAAGATGATGAGCTTGGTCTGGGTTATGTCACCTGTTATATGACAGGTTGATACTCAAATTTGAATACTAAGTAGAACATTATATATACAACATTGGAGCTTGGTTAGGGTTGGAAATACAATTAATGAAGTCACATACAGAGCAAACATAGTTCAAGTCAAAGGAAGACATCACACTGTGATGTCATTGGTCTTCTTCAAAAATGAAGAACAAACAACAAGAAGTTAAAGTCAAGGGAACAGATAGTTCTCCTATCAACAAAGTATAGAGGTTCAGTACAAAGATCAACATAAGAGGCACGATGAACTTAATGGAATCACTGGAGGATATGAAAGGAGCCACTAAAATGGAATGTTAAAGAATCTAGAGTAGCATTATAAGAGCCATGCAAGGGGGTTTTGCAAAGGAGGGAGTAGACAATAAATAGAAGTAAGTTCCCCAATAATAATATTAAGAAGAATGAGTAGTAATATAATACCTTTAAGGAGAAATAAGAAAACATATTGTATGTTTAGTTTTCCTAACTTGAAATAATTCTAGAGAATAATTTGGAAACATATCAGATAAGAATCAAGTTTCAGTGAATCAACAGAAAAACATAAATGTAATTTGTTGACTGATAATACTGGAAGTGAATATGAAAATACATTTTTGACTCATTACTCATGCTGAGTATAATTTATTCTTTAACACTATAGGAAAATTCAGTTATGGAAAGGTTATTGCATTAAGGGAATGAGATTGTATTTCTTACTTGGTATTAAGGAAAAATGCAAATCAAATGCAGGTGACACGGAGTTTGTCATCTTAAAACTATTAGTTTTTACAACCTAACCTATTAGTAGTTAGTTATAAGGTGACAATATTTTTTGTTGTTGTTTGAATGAATTATAACTTGAAACTTCTCCCTGTATATGAGGATTGAATGTCTTAGGTTCTCAGGTTGGCACACTGTTTATTCCATAGTGGTTTTCTTAGAAATCTTTTTCAAATATATATATATATATATTGCCTTTTTTGGGGGGGCAATTGGGGTTAAGTAACTTGCCCAAGGTCACACGGCTAGGTTTTTGTTTGTGTATGCAGTAAGTGTCTGACCCCGAATCCAAACTCAGGTCCTTCTGACTCCAGGGCCAACGCTCTACTCGCTGCGCCACCTAGCCGCCCTCAAATATTTTTTAATGTGGACATAGGAGTAAAATAAGATTACTCTCAAACCAGCCATGGTTACAACTGTTCCAAAGTACCCAGCCCAATCAACCTTTTAAAACATATACACAGCTGTCAAGTATGTGTTTGACTGAAGTTTGTTTGCTATTGTTGTTTCCCCTCCTTAAATGACTAATGTGACTATATGTTTAGGGATCATATAGATATGGGCATTGTTTAGTTTCTCAGGCAATAAGGAAACTTTCACATATAGGGTTTCTTCATGATGAATGTGCCTATAAAAGTTAAAATAGCATATGTGTTATTTCTGAGAGACTCAAGAAGGATAGTGATCATTTAAAAAACATTTTTTACAGCACTCAAATTCTGTGTGTTCCATTATTATGCAATTGTTCTTATCTAATAAGCACTTATTAAGCTCCTCTAATGTGCAAGTCACTGTACTAGGGAATTTAACGATAAAAAAGAAAAATAATCCTTGCACTCAAGGAGCTTAGTAAATATGTGCATGTACATATAGATAATAGCTATATGGAGAGCAATACGTGATAATTCAGAGAGGGAGAACAAACTAAGTAGGGGGGATCAGCGAAGGCTTCCCATAGGAAGTGGCACATGAACTGAACTTTAAATTAATGTAAGATTCTAAGAGGCAGATATGAAGGGGTAGTATATTCTGGGCATAAGACAAGACCTGTATGAAGGTGTAGAGGCACTGAAATTGGGAAAGAACTAATAAACTAATAAGAGACATAAAATGTAACAATCCTAGAAATGTAAGCTGGAGCCAGATACATGAAGCTGAGTAGTTTCTATTTTATTCCAGAGGCAATAGGGCAACCCTGAAATCTTGAGTGTGATATTGATGTCTTGAGTAAGGTTGTGGCATGGTCAGACTTGAACATGAATTTATCCTCTCTCAGTAGTGTGAAACAAGTTTTATCATCACCTTGTTATAAGTTCAGGAAACTCATCTACCAATTATTTTAAGGGCTAACTAAACAAAATTGGTAGAAATAATGATGAAAGAATACTAAATTTAAATGCCATGGCAGTGCCACATTATACTACGGTCATTTCCTAACTCGATCAGGAAAACTTGGAAGCATAGAGATATGTCCTAGTAAGACTCATTGGCACCAAGGAACATGTGGAGAATTGCCTTCCATGACATCATAGGATTGGAACACATTCCCCTTAATGACACACTAAGGAGCTATCCATGAATCCTGCTATTTATGTTCTTAGATTCTACAACCTAATGGGGTAGGGTGTTGTGAAAGTTTATTATGCTAAGTAGCCTAGAATCATAGTGGGCCCTTAAGGATTAGCTGGTAACTCTTTCACCTCACGAATAAAAGCAGGCTCAGAAAGAGAAATTTAGTAGCAAAACTAAGACTAGGCCCCAGTTTCTGTGCTTCTACACTTCAGCATTAAACTGTCCAGCACTATTGCAGGTACAGTGGGAGGGTTATACAAAAAACATGTAAATAATACTGTGCAACTTCCCAAGTAGCTGACAAATCTAATGAAATAGCTACATTTTAAATGAGAAGTCTATATTCAAATTATTCCTACAGGGATGCTAAAATTATTTTCTATACACAGTGAGAATATCAGGACATCAGCCAAACAACTACCAAAAATCACACCATCCTCTCCAAATGGAACTTCCCTGTTCCCCCAATTGACTAAGAGTGGGACTGAACTAGAAAATCAACCCAACAAAGAGACAGAGTAATGTCTTCAACAACATATGTGCTGAGAAAGAGAAGAACTCACTGATAGTAAAGTTAAGAAATGACTGTCAGTAGAAATAATGTTTTTAGTAACCAAAAAGTCATTGAAAATTAAGTTGTGCCAGCTCTTATTTAATTTAAACTAACTAGATCCTTTTCTTATGCACACAACATGTCTTTTGCTCTTACCATGATGAAGAAATAATTTCAATCCCTTTCCTCCTCTTGTACTTTCGGTAGGCTGCCTTTCCTATAATTAGCTAAGTACACAACACCTAGACTGGAAGTTTTCCTGGCTCCATGCCCCATACCCCATGTATAGTTTCATAGGTCATGAGGTTATTTATATTAATGTTATTACATTGTCAAAATGCTGGAACAAGCCTTGATTTTCTGAGACATATAAACCCAAGAATCCAGGAACACAGTGCCTTATAAGACAGGAGTATTGTATCACTTGGCAAGGTGTCCTTAAAGTAAACAATTTATTTTTCATTTTTCACTGGAAGCAAAAGCGAGTAACAACAAATTTGCCAAAGATCAGCTGTGATACTTCTTCCATTGAGTAATGACCATAGAATTTATGGGTCTATGTGTAAGCCTCAATCTGGAAAGTCATGCTGATGAATCCAATTTGCTAGCCACCTAGCATCAGGGTAAAAAAGCAAAAGAAAACACTCTGTGCCACGCTTTGTGCTAAGCACTGGGGAGAAAAAGAACAATGTCCCTCCTCACACTAAACATTCCTGTCAATGAAGAGAGACAATAAAATATAAACAAGTACATATAAAATACCGTTAGTGTAAATGGTGATTAGGAGAGAGGTTGGAACTGGACAAATAGATTGGAATATCATCAGCATAGATATAACAATTGAATCCATGGGAGATGATGAGATCAAGTGAAATGTATGGTCCAGGACATATTTATCTTCACTGAAATCCTTCCCCTTAGCCTATTTCCATATTTATGATGATGCAACACATATTGTCCTAGTGGGATCATGTTTGAAATTCCAATCATCTTCAACTCTTCCTTCTCTTTTACTTCCCATGTAAAATTAGTTGCAAAATCCTACTCCTTCTACCCCTCCAAAATGCCTAGAAGTAATCCCTGTATCATCCCTAGTACCAATGCCTGAGTTAAGGATTTTTTTTTCACTTATAAGCTTGATTATTTTAATAACTTTCTAATTCATTTCCCTAATTTCAGTCCTTTCTATCTTCTACCTGTCCTTCAAATTATTGTCAAAGTTGTCAATGCAAAAGTCTGATCAGTCCCCTGCTAAAATATATGGCTCCTCATTGCCTACCAAATGACATATAAACTCTTCAGCCTGATTCACAGCTTTAACCCCCTTTCCAGCATGGACCATCCATCCCCAGCTGTGGGGCATAATCAATCAATCAATCAATCAACCAATCAATCCACATTTACTAAATTCTGGGAATACAAATAACATGAATGAAACAATCCCTGTTGTTAAAGGGCTTCCCTTCTAATGGAAAAGGCAATAAGAACTCACACATAAAATATATAAAAAGAATGAATACAATGTTAATGTAAATACAGGTGAGGTGAGCATTAGAAAAAGTGAAAAGGAATGTACTCTCCTCACAAGAAATCTAGGTCTGATGTAAGTTTATGGAAGGAGCATAGGTGGAAAAAGGTGGAGGCTGAAGAGAATATGATGGGTATTGTTTTTTAGTTTACAATAGAGAGAGATGCCAAAGGTCACAATGAAAGGAATGGACAGATCATGATAAAAACACAGCATAGTATAGTGGGAAATGGACCAAACTTTCAGTCAGGGTACCTAAGATCATATTCTGGCATTGTCATTTATTAACTATTTGACTTTGGGTAAATACACAGAATTTCTCTGGCCTCAGTTTTATGTCTAAAATGATGAAATCAGAATAAATAAGCTTTAAACTTTCTTCCAACTCTAAATCTGTGATCCGTGATAGCACAGGTCTGGGCTGGGTCACAATGAGAATATCAGGAACTACAGCAGGGAAAGATGTTTATACTTTGGGTCTTGCTTTTGGATAATTAGAGAATGGAGGTAAGGTCTGCTCCCTATCCCATTGAGAGCAGTACCTGAGGATAGGGCAGAGATACAATGATATTGATAAAACAAATCAATGTCAAGATTATTGGAATATCACTGTGAGGGAACCTTCAGGAATGGTAATCACCAAGTGACCTACTGGCTTGATTATAACTGTTTTAATGTAAACTGCTCAAGGGCAGGAGATTTTGTCATGGCTTTCTCAGTTCTTAGTACAGTGTCTTGCACCAAATTCTTAATAAATGAATGTTGATTGATCAAGTCATTGAATTGGGCAGACTAGGAATTTAGGCAGAGAAAGGGGAGGCTAAACTTCTCTTTAGTCTTAAGCCATTCACATTCATGTCCCAGCTAAATCCTGGTGACTTACCATGAATTTTGCCAACTGACAAGGACCCTAAATTAATTTACCCAAGTGGTCAAGAAAATTGTAGTCCCCAAATATCAATAAGTACCTCTGGATATAACTGCAACAGTGGCTTCAATATGACAGGACTCTTATTTGAACAGAGCTTCCATACCCAGACTTCTATTTAATTTTGTCTATTACAACAGATGGGCTCAAATTTTTTGGCTGCCTAAACGACAGAAAAATGAAGGATGGACTAATGGGATGGAAGTGGTGCCTAAAGTTTTTTTTTTTTAAATCAACTCTTCCTGTTACGTTGTGCTTCCATCTCCTTAATTGCTGATCAAGGGTCAAGACACCCTGAAATTTCTAATTATATGAGAACAAAGTAGCCTGGGCAACATCATGGTGGAAAGAGTGGAGGCTAGGGAGGGATGATGTATACGACTGATGAAAGGCTGTCATATATACCAAGGTCTATTCCTGTTCCAAGGTCATTTCTGGCAATAAAGATATTGGCTGCCAATATATTACAAACTGCTATTTAATTAAATATTTAGCTTGTTTGCCTATTTATTTTTGGCTGGAGATATAGTCAATGCAGAAGAATTAAAATTTTTGTCACTTTGTGATACCTTGGTCATAGTCACATTCACATAGAAACAAAGAAGAAGAAGCATCATGAAGTGGAAAGAAAGCTGAACTCTTGGGGACGGCTAAGTGGTGAAGTGGATATAGCACCGACCCTGAAGTCAGGAGAACCTGAGTTCAAATCTGGCCTCAGACACTTGACACACTTACTAGCCCTGTGACTTTGGGCAAGTCACTTAACTCCAATTGCCCTCCATAAAGAAAAAAAAAAGGAAAGAAAGCTGATCTTGGAGTCAGAGAATTATATTTCACATCCTAGTTGTACCTAATCAATCATTTTAGTCAATTGATATGTATTTATTAAGGGCTTACTCTGTGTCAAGAATTGTGAATGAAAGGAAAAAGTGAAAACATTCCTTGTGAGCATGGAATTTAGTTTATAGAAGGCAGTCTTAGAGGAGAAATCACCAGCAGCAAGGATGGGACTTAGACATATTTTCTATAGGATTTATCATGATCTGAATCTTAGAGAAAGACAGATTTTAGGAGAGAAAGCATTCCAGGAATGAGAGACAACCAGGGCAGGAGCAGGAAAATGGGAAATTGAGTACCACCTGTAAAGAATAGGCAGTATAAGGTTGACCATAGAGGATGAAGATGGAAGTAATACATTTGGAAGACTGGAAAGATGAAAAGGGTCCATGTTGTCAAGAGCTTTAAGTGCTAACCTCTCTGGTCCTTTGTTTCCTCACCAGCAAAATGAAGAGTTTAGGCTAGATACTCTCAAAGGTTCCTTCTGGCTCTAAATCTATGGTCATTAATATTGATTAAGTCTCTAGACTTAAGAAACACAAACTCATTCATCTTTTCCAATGATGCCTTCCCTTGGGCACCTAGGGAGCAAAGTACTACCTCACTTTAAGTTTTGCACTTATAATATAAATATATTGAATAATATTAAATGTAAGCAATAGTGAATATAATTTAATATTATATAAATATTAAAATATTGCTATTATAATAATATTAAATATAAATAATGTCTATATATAATAATATTAAATATACAAATATAAACCATGTTAAATATATACAAATAATATTAAATATTATAACAAATACGTTAATAATATACAATATTACATTAATTATATTAAATAATATTAAAAATAATGAATAGCTGTGAATTTAATATTAGAAATTGGTAGAGCTCCCACTTGTCTCTTCCTGATCTTTATAAAAACCTATGCATATTTAAGAGAAAAACAGGAAGCAGGAGAACAAAATGTTTTCACTCATAAATTTTTGCATATAGTTATTCCCTGCTTTTATGTTCTTAAAAAGGAACTGCATGTCTCAGTAGGATATGTCGAAGGACAATCTTTTTTTTTCATTTTTGAAAAGTGAAAGTATTTAATCACACAGTAAACATTGTAGAGGGTCCCTAAGATCAACTAAATCCCCATGGAAATGGGAATGCATCCTGATTAGCAGCTGGACCACATCGTTGAGTTTTCTAATGATCCTCAGATTAAAAAGACATTTTTATGATCCCACATCACCATATATAAAGCACGATGAGCCTTTATTGTGTCACAGTTCCAAGACACACTAAATTAGAAATGATTTCAAGGCTGGATGAGTGAATGGTAGAGACCCCCTGCTCAGTGGCAACTACATCAGTGAAATTAATGTTAACAATTAGGGAGTTTTACTGTCATGTATGACATGTAAGTGATTAAACCAAATCTTTTAGCTTTGCTATACTTTTAATTAAGTTGTGGTCAGGGGAGGGGAGAAGGAGAAGAACACGAACACTAGGTAGAATCTGGAGAACAAGACTGAAACTATACTTTTCAAAAGAGAGCAAGAAAGCATTTACAGATATGTAATTAGTATAAAAGATAATGTGAGGGACAAATTTTCCTTGGGGAGAGATGTTGTAGTTATATTAAGAGTAATTTTTCTATCAGAAACCCAGAGAAGAGAACAAAATGTATGTGAAGCTTTTATCCAAAACAAAAACATAAACAGTTAACTACTAATGATCCTGGGGACACATCTGTAGTGCCGATGGCATTAAACAAAAAAGGATTTGATGCCCTATCCATATGTAGCTGGGCATGAGTTAGGATGTGCAGGTGAGTGCTAAGGCTAGAATCATCAACAAATAAGTGCCAGTGATATAAAGAAAAAAAGTAAAAATATCCCTTGTCTCCAAGCAGCTTACTTTCTAATGTGGAAACATGTACATATAAAGTCATTGGAAAGGGGCGGCTAGGTGACACAGTGAATAGAGCACCGGCCCTGGAGTCAGAAGGACCTGAGTTCAGATCCGGCCTCAGACACTTAACACTCACAAACAAAAACCTAGCCGTGTGACCTTGGGCAAGTTACTTAACCCCAATTGCCCTCCAAAAAGCAAAAATAAATAAAGTCATTGGAAAAAATATATAAAGTATAAAGTAACTTTGAAGGAGAAGGCACTGGAAGGTGGAATGTCCCAAGAAAGTCCTCATGAAGAAGGTGGAAGGAGACTGGAAAGATAGGAAGGATCAGATTGTGAAGAGCTTTAAATGGTTAATCCTAGAGGTAATAGAGAGCCATTTGAATATATTGATTATAGAGGTGATGTGGTTGGAGCTTTATGATAAGAAAGTCCTTTAGGAAGCTGTGTGAAAGATGGCTTCAAGTGAAAAGAGTCTTGAGGCAGAGAAATGAATTAAAAGGCTATTTCAATAATCCAGGTAAGATAGGATGGGAAATCAAACTATAGTGACTTTTGTGTAAATGGAAAGAACTGAATGGTGTTGTGGAGAAACAACACAATCTGGCAGCGGATTGGATCTGTAGGGTGGGTGACAGTAAAGCATTGAGAATGTCGCTCAGGTTGTAAAACTGGGTAAATGAAAGGACGATGATGATGATGCCGCCCATGACAATTAGTGGCGAGTTTGGAAAAAGGAGGGTTTGGGAAGCAAAATTAATGATTTCTGTTTGGACATGGTGACTTTAATGTACCTAGGAGTCATTCATTTCATGATGTCTAATAGGCATGATCCTGGGGCTAGGAGAGAAAATATGGTTAGAAATAAAGATACGGGAATCATGTGCCTAAAGAAAAATGGACTCTGTGGGAAGTAATGGAATGACAAAGTAAAATAATACAGTGAGAAAGTAAAGAAGACATTAGAAGAGAGCCATTGATGACACCTAGAATTAGGGAGCCGGACAAAGATGCTGACACAGCAAAGGAGACTGGGAAGAAGTGGTTAGACAAGAGAAACAGGAGATTAGTATTGGAATAACTCAAAAAGGAGAGAGTAGAAGGTGTTAGTGTAAAATGCTGCAGAGAGAAGGATAGATGTGGACTTAGAAAAGTCAATTGGATTTGTCAATTAAGAGATACTTGATAACTTTGGAGGGAGCATTTTCAGTTGAATGATGATGTCAGAAGCTAGATTGCCAAGAATTTAGGAGATAGTGAGAAGAGAACACATAAAAGGAAGCCAAAAACTTAGGGTAGTGGGGAGAAGGGAGGAAAGGTACCTGGCAAGGGTGAATCGTATTAGTGTAGTCAAATACAAGGAGTGCAGCTGGTGGGAAATTAAGAGGTGTCTGGGCTTCTTGATCTGTCCTTACATGGAGACTTTAGGAGGGGTTTTTAGTATTTTATTGTAATTTAGGAGGAGTTATTGCATTGTATTTTATGATAGAAAGGGGGCAATCTCTTTAAGAAGATGGGAGTGGATAGAATCAAGAGTATACGATGAGAATGGCCACTTTTTCATCTGAGTGAGAAATAAAGGAAGAGGCTAGTGAGATCAAGGAGATGTGAGATGAAGAGATGAATAGAAGAGGGAACTCAGAGGGAATAGCTTTGATTTTTCTGGAAAGATCCTCAGCTGAGAGAATTAGAGGCATGAGAAAATTTGGAGGTTTGGAGAGGGAGAAGAAAATTTATGAAAGATGTGGAAATTGGGCTAGAGAATCAACTAAGGATGAGACCAGGGATTTGCCTTATTACAGTGAGAACCTACTTACAAAGAGATAACATAAGTTTCTTGTAGCCCCAGTTGGCACATTTTCATGACTTCCTTGGACTCTGTTTAGTAGCATGTATTCAGTAGGAGTAAAGGAAAAAGATGTTGGGATTTGGCAAGGTATGAACAGCTATAATATAAGTAGACAAGGACATTTATGTTTTGTAATGAATAGTAGAGAGCTAACCTGGTTCACTAAGGGATGATGATAGAGAAGGTAGGATAGTTTAGACAGAACAAAGGTAATGGCCTGGAAGAGTTCTGGGGGATGGCAATATTGGAGACCAACTGAAGATAAAAGATAGTTTTAGTAATGAAGAAAAAATATATAAAGATATAATGATGGAAGTTTATAATCAGAATTTCAAAACTCAACAGAGAAGTGGCACCCTTGTGGTTGATGACAAGATGGTAACTTTGTGGAGTAAAGGTGGAGCAGACGAGGAAGTGATGGGAGCTGGGAAGACTGAGGAACTGGGCAGTCAAGGCATATGAGGGAACATCATCATGAATGCTGAGGCCTCCAAGCATTAGTACAAGAGTTTAGGTGTAGAAAGGTTGTGACCCAGGTACTGAACTCATTGAGAAAGGAAGGAGAATGTCCTGGAGATCAATGGATAATGGTGACCAGTATTGGGAATGGGTTCTAAATTTGGAACGAATAAATTTCAAAGGAGAGGTTAGGCAGATTTTGAGAGAGTATAGAATTAGAAATGGGAAGCAAATAATATTTAGATTCCTCTAACAGGTCTAGTGAATTGGGGGATATTAGAGGAGGTAAAACCAGGGCTGGAAAGGATTGCTAGTTAAATGTCACCTGGCAGAGAGCAAGGGCTCAGTGAATATGGGAAGATGGAATGACTATACCTTTCTAACCCTCGAAGGAGTTGATGATTAAAAAAAAATCTCTGCCCAAGAATACTCCAACTTCTCTCCTACTATGCCTTGTCACTATTATTACAACTCTCTGATTACCCTCTAACATTGATCTTAACCAGGTTAGCTGGAATCTGGAATATCATAGGCAGTGTAGTGTAGTGTTGAGAACACAAGGATGAGAATAAGGAAGGCTGGGCCTTAGCATTGATTCTGCTATCAGCTAGTTGCTCAAGTTTCTATTTCTGTCATGAGAGGAATAATCATGCTTTCTACAGTAGCCATTAATGCCAATTTTTTTGGGGGGGAGGGTGATGTTTCTAGACATTTTGGGGACAAGCTGACTCTTTTGTCCTGATTCATAATCCTTTCTAGTCTCTTCTTTGGAACTTGCCACATTTGGAATCTTCCTTGCTGTAAATTTCCAGCTTCCTAGTCAATTGGCATTGACATCTACCTGTCTGTACTATCAGATGGGGGAATGGGGGAGGGGAAGAAGCCAATCTGTGATGCTTGAGTAAAGGAGTACCCCTCCCCATTAACCCCCCTTCCAAACCATTGAGAGACCTTCTCTCTAACACTGAGCCAGAATGTACCTGCTTCAAAAAAGGGAAGAATGGCAATAGTTCGCTATAGTCTGGGAATCCAGCCAGGAGGAGGCCTCTTGCATTAACAATCTGCTTTTCCCTCCCTCTGGGGCCTCAAGATGAACTCACTCAAAGACTGAATCCCCCACTCATAAAGTCATAAATACATTTTCCCCTCCAGAAATTTCATTGTATTATTGTCTCTTTGGTGTCTAAGAGCCAGAGGTATTTTTCCTCTTGTCTTCCATTGTCTGCATATCTCAATGCAAGAACTTAAGCAGCTATGCTTGTGTGGGGCAAAATGTGCCTAAGAGATAAACAACTGTGGAATTTTATCAGAATTGTTTGGTTTGCTTCCCCTGAGGCCTCCCAAAAAAGCTACAATGAACTTGGATAATGTGGCCTCTCCACCTAACAAAATTATTTTTAAAAGTTTAACTGAGGAATAAATATGGTACAGTGGAAGATAATGTCATAGACATAGTCAAGGAGTCCTGGCTTTACATGCTCCTTAGCCACTTTCTAGCTGTGTGACTCTAATGAGGCCAAATAACCTTTCTCAACCTTAGTTTATTCTTCTACAAAATGGAAATAATGATAGCATCTACCTCATATGGCTGTTATGAGAATCAAGAGATAACAGATGGGGCGGCTTGGGGGCTCAGTGAGTCAGAGCACAAGCCCCAGAGTCCGGATGATCCGGGATCGGTTCTGGCCTCAGACTTAGCACCCACACATAAATAACTAGCCATGTAACCTTGAGCAAGTAAGTTAACCCCAATTCTTTAAAAAAAAAAAAAAGAAAAGAAAAGAGATAAAAGATGTAAAGTGTTTGTAATTTCCTTGAAGTACTATGTAAACAACAGAGGTCATTAGTATACATGGAAAATTGCTTTAATAAGTTAAAGACTAGACACATATAAATGATCATTGTTGTTATTCAATTTTGGCTCCTTAGCGCACTAAGAGGCTTAAGCCATCTTCTAATTATCATAAGGTTTCTCCAAAACATGGGTCTGGAGATCTTGCTATTTGCCCCATGGTAAGGCTAACTGCTTTCTACTCTCTACTTTTACCCCTTTCCATATTATTTTCCCTCTTTTCCTTGACTTAGTAACCCCTTACCTGGCACATTCCTTTGATGTAGGCCTTTTCAGAAACATAAAACAAAACAAAACAAAACAAAACCCAAAAGTTTTCAAGGCAAATCCACTTGTACTTATGAAAATCCATCTCTCTAGTCTAGTGATTTTCACTGGATGACTCCCATTCCTGGAATGCCCTCCCTTCTTTGCTTCCTAGCTTCCCTGGCTTTCTTTAAGTCTTTGCTAAGGCCATCTTCTTCATGAAGCCCTTCCCAGGCCTCCTGAATCTTCGTGCTTATCCTCTGAGACCAGTCCCAATTCATCTTGTATTTTTCTGGTTTATTCATAGTTATGTACATGTTATTTCTTTCATTTGACTCTCTTTGAGAGCAGGGACAGTAAAAAAAAAATCCCTTTCTTTTTATCTCCAACACATAATACAATGCCTGGATCACACTAGCAGCTTAATAAATATGCTAGTTGACTGGCACTAATTGTTGAATGAGGTCATCTACACTGGTACCAATGAAATAGAAAAGCCTACTCAGCCTATTGGGTGAATAAGTCCTCTGTAGAAACTATATAGAAAAATATGGACAAGAATCATATAGGAAGGTAAGGCTTTGACTGCACTGAGGGGAGGGATACACACACACTGATGAAAGAACAAATACTTTGAAATATGCAAGTGAATTATTCCTAGTAATTTTCAGGCGTCTTCTTAAGTTTGGATATTGGGATTCATTGGTATTCCTCTTTAGGATAAAGTAAGGTATTTTGGAAAAGGCAAAAATTTGGGGGTCTTCATGTTTCATCTTATTAAATTAATGAGTCGCTCTATATATATCAATTGTCTTGTAAGAAATAAAACTTTTTCCTTACAAATAAGGTTGTTTTGACCACAATAATTTATGACAACCATTATGTAAGGCAAAAAAAATAGCTACAATCTGTATTATGGGTATGCCCCTGACTATGATATGAAGAATTCATCAAACACCAAAAGAAATAATTAAATGTTTAGAAACTAACCTCAAATCAACAACCATTTATCAAGCAATTATTATATACCAGGCACTATGCTAGATGCTAAAGGTATAAACACCTACTAGTCCCTACCCTCAAGAGACTTACATTCTACTTAAAGTTGACCATATTTTACATATTAAAGCAAACCATTCTTCACTGGCCTTTTTTCTAGCAGCTGCCAATATGCAAAGCTGTCACAAATAACCAACCTTTGAAAAGGAACCAATAGCTCTGAAGTGAGAAAATCAAAGCCAGATCAACCAAATGTCTGAGGGATGTATGCACACAGTGGGTGCCCATTTAATGACTACTCATTGACAAGAATTTAATAGAAACAAGATAAATCTAGCGATTGTGACTATAACAAGCTCTTGGGTGTAATATGAGTAATTTCTTGACTTATTTTAGGATTAATCATGAAAAAAGATCTGAGTCATGCATTAAGGACCTAAATGCTGGTAGATAATTAAGAAGTAGGTTTTTCTCCTGAATACTCTTTAGGAAAGATAGTACATGGCACAAATCCAAGACATCTTTAGGAAAATCTTCCTCACACTCTGTCACTTCTGAGCATTTCTTCACAAAAGGAAGAAAACCCCATGATATTGTATTATTTAAGTATAATGAGATGCAGATAGCCAGGAAGGTCTTTATTAACTTGCTTAAGGAGAGAGGCTGAGTGGCTTAGAGGATAAAGCCTTGGATTTCTCTTTTGAAACCCCAGTGGGAGTTTAATTTGCAATCCAGCATAGAGATACACAATACACAATAGCTGCTTGCTTTAGCATGTTGATAGTATGAAAAATATTTACTGGTTATGAAGGATAATCCACTTCTGAAAAGGCAGCATTCTTTTCAGGATACCAGGTACAATGCATTCCTCTTCAGCTGATTCATTGAAGAATATCACACTGGTAATGGCTTCTTTGCTAGGATCAAGCTCATTTCAGAGATGATAAAATACATGTACAAAATCCAAGTGTGGCAGTGTGACTGACACTCCACAAGCAATAAAAAGTGATTTGTTAAAGCACCTGCTGTTCCTAGAGATGGGTCGTTTTTGGTTTGAGGTATCAATACTCCACTGGGATCCTTACAATGTCAGGAGAAAGTGAAGAAAACCTCTAAGATGTTAGGCAAACCCTTTGTGGCAAAGTTATAGGATATGGACAAGCATTGGACCAGCTTGAAAGGGAAAGATGGGCTCTGATTTGTATTGGGAGAGGGGGCATCCAAACTGGTAAGTTACATCCCAGGTCCATATAAGCATCTGAGCATCTAGGTACACAATTGTATCCAGCCACTGCTGCTTTTATTGGTCTTTGAAGGCTCATCTTTGTGACCTTCTGAGTAGTCCACTACTAAAATGATATTGTAATAGTAAGAGGCCAAGGGAATAGAATTCCTAAAATAGATGACTGAGAATTTACAGCAGAAAGAGACTTTGAAGCTCATCCAGTCCATTGCCTTTATTCTACAGGTGAGGACAGAAGCGAAGATTGTTTAAGGACTTCAATCCTATTGAGTGGTAAATCAAGGGCTCTGGCTCTGGCTTTCTGGCTGCTGGTCCAGCCGTCTTTATATAACACCATACGGCTGCTTGCTTTGATTTAAAATGTCTCCACTTCTTCATCTAATGTCTTTCAGGAAGCCGTATGACCCTGTCTTATTCATAGTGTCAGTTTTCTGCATTGTCATGGGTATGGTAGGATCTGAGAACCTTTGCAAAGGTTCCTGTGATTTTCTCTGAAATCCCTACCAGGAGATTCATTCAGTGAGGTTAAGGCATTAAATTTCTTTATAATTTAGATGCTTCCGAGAAGGGGAGCCCCCGGGAAGACATTATCTGTAATTGCCCCTCAAATCCTTTTTATCAAATACAGAGCCCTGAGGGAATAAAAAGCAGAACAGCAAAATATTGATGTATCATAGAATAAAACAAATTATCTCTGTAGCATTGAACTCCGTCCTTCATGGAGAGAAAATACAACAATGAAGTATGCAAGACAGCTCAAATGAGGAGCATAAATGAATCATGGCACTGGGCTTGGGCATCAATTTCTTCATATATAGGATTGGAAGAGATTGGATTAAATGGCATCTAGATTATTTCCAGTTCTGAAACTGTAGAAAGAATACTGATTCTGGAGTCAGAGGACTTGAGCTCAAATTTTGCCTCTGATGATGAGACCTTGGGCAAGTCATGTCCTGCATGTCTGTGTACTCATCTGTAAAATGAGGAGCTTAGATTAGATAGCATTTAGGGCTACTTCAGGTTCTATATTTATGATTTTTATGTACTAGAAGGGCACACAGAATTGACAGGCAGGGAAATGCAGAAGGGTACCAAAGAGAAACTTGATTTAAATTACAATTTGCTTTAGCTTAGTACTGTGTTCTGGGAATCCACTTTCCCAGAAAACAAAAAGAAGAGACATTTTATCTGACCTCCTTTAATACCTTCTCTTGGTCCTAAGCTTGTATTTGGGTTCCTGGTACCTTTTGCAATTATTCTGGCTCTAATAGCTTTTTGCATCAGGTTTCTGCAGAAGAAAATGTCATTGTATTTTCCTAGGAACTGAGGACAGGATAGAGGCATTGGAAAGAATGAAAAGCCACAGTGTATAATTACTTTAACTTTATAAGATTTTTGCATTTAGAGTTGAAAAGTGACCTCAGGGTTCATTTAATCTTACCTTTTCATTCTAAGGATGAGAAAACTGAGTTCCAGAGAAATCATCTGTTCAAGTCCCCATGGGTCCTAAGTAGCTGAACCAGAATTTGAACCCAAATCCTCTGACTTTATACCCAGTCCTCTTTCTATTACATCACACAATCTCTCTTAAACTTACATTTGTAGAGAGCTTTACAGTTTGCAAAACACTTTCACAGATATTTTATTAGATCACTATAGTCCTTTGGACAAGGTAGGTAGGTATAATCAGTTCCATTTTATTGATGAGGAAATATACCAAAGAATTTGTCCATGGTCACGTGGGAGAACAGTGGCAAGGATAAACCTCCACTGTGTCGGTCTTTTAACAGTTTATCAACAAGAAGATGGACAGAGAGGAGTTATACATCTATGAAGTGAAAAAGTAACTTTATGCGTGAGGAAGCATAAGCCTCTCCTCTTTTGGAAAATCAGGCCCAGTATCTTATAAATGCCTGAACATCCCCAGGAGGAAGATGCCATAGATGACAATGTATTAGGGTCATTGTCTACAAACTACCAGAACAATAAACAATTTGGGGTTTTCTAAATGCATTGCTAAAATCCATAGCTTATGTTCTATAGAAAAATAGTTTAAATGAAATCCATTCTAGTACTTAATACATGGTGACTTAACTCACTTATTGTCACTTTGGTGAAGTCACTGAATATTCCTGAGTTTTAGAATGGAGGA